>LOJH01009054.1:9362-28868 GCA_001685095.1 Ellobius talpinus
CCTGCCTAGAATCCCCCAGTGAGGGGCTGGGGTGTGGCTCAGTGGTAGAGCATAGTGGTAGAGTAGGATTCTCCTGCAAACTTGAAGAATAGGGTAACCGCTGTCTGTGCCTGGATAATAAAACCTGGAGCTCAAGGGGTAGAGAAAGGACAACCAAGTGTCCTCATTCTCCACAACACACACAAACACACATGAAGAGTACCCAGGGCCTAGGCTTTTCCAGTGGAAGGTCTGCGATTGGCTGGGGCGTTCTTTTCTTCCTCCACATTCCTCCAGCTGCTCCCAAAGATCTGCACCAAAGCTTGTTTGGAGGCAATGTTGGAAAAGTGCATTTAAAAGAAAAAAAAGTGGCTCTCGGTGTCTTGCTTTGTGCCAGCTGGAGTGGACACAGGTCAGTCAACACGACTGATCCTTGACTTGGCTCTTCCGGTCTGCAGCGCCTGGGCCGATAAACGTGACCGGTACCAGAGGCTGAACTGTGTACCCTCTGTTAGCGAGAGTCAGGGATGAGTGAGGGTCCCCATCTGGGGTTGGAGCCCTGTGGCCACGGGGCAGGCAGGGAGGCGGGCGCCACAGGAAGGTGGATTTGTGAGTAAACAGGACCCCACCCCCACCCCAGATTGTCCTCGGCACCAGCACCTCCAGCAGTTCCTTTCCTGGGGCTGTGGTGTCAGTAGCCAGGTGTTTGCAGCGGATAAATACTGCCTCCAGCGGAGAAGAGAGCTAGGCCTTGGCCTTGCTGTTTACCCCGGGAGGCCTGCACCGGACCCTCCCTGCAGACCTCAGCCAAGAGTTCCTGGCCCTTTAAACTGTTCATTCTTAGGATTTCTCTGGGCCTTCCGCAGGGACTGGCAAAGGGATGTGGAATTAGGTTATCAGTTTCTTTGCTTTATAGATTTTTCTGGAAAGATTTCTAGCTCCTGCTATTTGCTAAGCCAGGCTTGGCCTTCCCTCTTTGCAACAAGATTCAGTCCCTCACAGTTTCTTACTAGCCTAGCCTCCAGATTTTTCTGTATTTACTGTTTCCCTCCTGATTTTTTTGGGGGGGTCATCTTTGGTATCACCCTACCCCACCAGCACCAAGCGTGTGTAGCTTAGGCTATCAGTGTTTGGGAGCAGTGTTTGGTACACACACAGTTCCTGGTGTGTACCCCACCACCACCACCCATGCCAGGCTGTCCCTCCTTTCTGCTGCTGCTGCTGGTTTTGAGCCAGGATCTCGCTGTGTAGCCCTGGCTTGCCTGAAACTCGCTACATAGCCTGGGCTGGCCCCAAACTCACTGGGTAACCAAACGGACTGGATTTCTGATGCACTTACCACACAGGTTTACCAGGTGCCCGGGATCCGGCCCAGGCTTCTTGCATGCTGGGCAAGCACACTCCCGAAAGAGCCACGTCTCTGGGTGCTTCCCTTTCCCCTCATTCTGCCTTAAGCCAGGAGTCCCAAGCTTATTTTACCCGGCTTCCCCGGCTCTGGCTCCAGATCACTTGAGTTTTAAAAGGCCCTAAAGCGAGGCCCCGTTTGCCCTCTGTGTAAAGTCACTGTGCCTTATCCCAGGACCTCCTAGACCATCCCTCCATCCTGTCCTGTCCGACATGGACCCTGGCCAGTGTTCTGGGCAAGGCTGGATGACTGGGCTGAGAATCTGCCTGGGGTTAGCTTCAAACATTCCCTGGGCATGGCCTGGGGCTGAACCATTGTCTTCGGCAAGGAAGGGCCCAGCACCCTTGTCTATCTAACCTCTCCAGACCAATGGCAGGAACAATGGAGGTACCCCTGATGGGGTATGTTGTCTTCGTACAGCCTCACTTGACTGCTGTGAATCCAGACGTGTGTGTGTGTGTGTGTGTGTGTGTGCACTCGCACGTGCACACATCACACACACAGAGACTGGAACAATGCATTTGGCTCATACATTCTGGCCAGGTCCTTCTCTCTGTACGGGCCCTGGCCAATGCTCTATTCATACCATGCAAGTGACAGCCCTCTCTGGCTCAGGTCTGTCAGCCATGGGCAGCCTCTGTGGGTAACAAAGCAGAAGCTGAACCTCTGGAATTTTCTCCACGTGACAGCTAGAAGGTAGAATGATTGAGGGAGCTCACTATGTACCTTGGTCCCATACCCCCATCCCCACCCCTCCACCCCCACTCCTCTCCACACACACACCCAGAGAATAAGCCTTCATAGGGACCATCCACAGCCCCTACTAAATGGATTCCTACCCCTGCTAACGAAAGTCTTCCGTAGACGTTATGTGCCCCCAACCTAGCAAAGGCCTAAATATGCCACTTCCTGTGTTGCTGGGGTTTCAGACTATAAAATATTGTGCTTAAGTAGTACCAAGAGTGGAGTTGTTGCTGTGACAACTGAGATAAGCCAGGCTTTCCCTGGTACCCAACAGACCAAGTCACCTGGCACTGCTTCCGTCCCCTTATTCTTGCTAGTCTACACCCCGGGTGCTTGGATGACTGCTGCTTCCTGCTTTATCTTTTACCCAGCACTCCAGGGCTGAGTGACAGAGTGTTTAGAGCCGTCTGTGACAGCAGCTGTGATTTCACAAGGACAGATGTTTGCGAGATGACCAGGCTCAGGGATCAGGAAGAAGATAGGGAGAGACCCTTCCTGGATAGCTTCAGTCCTGAGGGAGTGAGACTCTTTCCTTTGCCATGGAGTCCTGCTCACTAACTGGCTAGAGAGTTGCGGTCCCCATTGCACGTCCAACTCGGGGGCTCTGGGGTTACAGTTGTGTGTGACCACATCCAGCTTTCGGGGCATCCTGAGGACCCAGTTCAAGTCTCAAATTTGCACAAATGCTTTCTTTATCCACACACGGGGCCATCTTCCAGGGCCTGCCAACTGAACTTTGGGCATTTCTTTCAGCCCTGCCTGGGTGGGGCTCTGGTAGGCTGGGAAGGCCTCAGGTACTAGATGCCCATACATATGATGATGGTATTGGCTAATTGCTGTCAATACGGTGTTTGGAAAGGTGCCTAACGAGGCCCAGCTTCATGATCAGGGCAAGTGAGCTCCCTGCTATCTCAGGTTACAAATGGGCATGGAGCTCTGTTTGGGCCATCCTTGGACTAACCTGAGAAAAAGACCCACGTTTCCCTGCTTCTGTTTACTTGTTACATGGGTGCCTTACCTGAGGGAGCCCCTCCCCCAAGTACCCCAACAGGGTCCCATGGCTTAGCCTTTTCTCTAGACCTTCAACTTCCCTCACAGAGATTTTGATTGCCACAGCATTAGGGAGTCGCCATGTCTGCTTAGGCACCACTACTTGTCAACTAAGCTTTGACAAAATGCGCCATGCCGCTCCCAACCCCAGAAAAACAAAATATCCAAGGGGCTGGGGACATAGCTCAGGTGGTAAATGCTTGCCATGCAAACCTGATGGCCTGCTTGATCCTCAGAGTCCACATAAAGAGTGGGGATCACGGCATGCCTTGTAATCCAAGTACTCCTTTAGCAAGATAGAAGATGAGCACTAGCCAGCCAGTGGTGGTCCACACCTTTAATCCCAGCACTCAAGAGGCAAAGGCAGGTGCATCTCTGAGTACGAGACTAGCCTAGTCTACAGAGTTCCAGGACAGCCAGAGCTACCACTAACCAGCCTTGAAGCTCCCAGGCCAGCATGCCTGGAGTACACAGCAGCACAGGGCCTGCGTCAACGGGATGGAAGGCAAGAACCAACTTCCAAAAGTCAGGCAACCTGGTTATACACATAACAAATATTTTAAAAGCTGGGTGTAGTAGTATGCCCTTGTAATCCCAGTGCAGGGTAAGTGGAGTCCGACAGATCCCTGGGGCCTCCTGGCCTGCTAGCCTAATCTAGTCGAGTACCAAGCCAGTGAGCCTGTCTCAGAAACAAGGGGATGGCTCTTGAGGTCATCCTCTGGCCTCCACAAGCTTGTGCACTCAGCCTGATCTCTGACCCCTCCCAAACCTCTCAGGGTGCAAAGGGTCATGAGGCATCTACCACAGAATCCAGGCTTCTGTGAGGCATCTACCACAGAATCCAGGCTTCTGTGAACACAGCCACCATCAGGTTCAGGTCAGCTGTTTGACTCCAGGGCGGTGAGGGGCACTTTGAAGGTGTCCCTGAGAAAAGACCTCTTCTTTCGCATGTCTCTCAGTGGCTACCTGGATGCATGGGAATCTGGAGGGTACCAGATTCTGGAGGGACCGGGGACCAGTCTACTAGTTTCCCTATCCTGGGGACATCCATCGCGGCAAACTCATTGTGGAACCGCCATCAGAACTTCTGCACAGTGTTCTGCAGCCAAGTTCCCTGAATAATTCGGGAGCAAAGGCACAAAAATCATCTCTGCGTGGGAAGGAGAGGGACACTGAGGACCTAAGGGTAGAGGTTGAGCGGGGTGGCTGCTGTCCGGATGGCCGGCTAAGCCGTTCTTCTAATTACCAGTCCCATCACTGCTAACCACAGCTGCTTCAGCACCCTGGCTTTCTGTGTTTCGGGATTGCCCCAGGCTGCCCCTGGCGGTACTCCTCCACCCCCATATCCAGTCAGCTGATTGGTGGAGATACCCCCCCACTCCCCGCCCCTATGAAAGTTTGGTCCCAGCGGTGCAGGACTCCTATTCTAGCCTATGAGTACCTAACTCAAGTTCCTGCACTCGGGCGTGGGAGGGTTAACTTGAAGGGGTGGAGATTCTAACAGGGAGGCTGACCCAACTGAGGTTGACCCAGCTGGGTCAGCCTTCCTTAGATCTAGGAGTCCTGGTGTCACTGGCCACTGGGACGCTTGAGTACAGGCTCCTTGCTCACTTCAAGTCAGGAGAGAGCGTGGGGAGATGCAGGGTAGCTAGAACGGTTGCCATCTCCCAGGTCTCTGCTACTCGTCCCAAGCTAAGCTGGTGGTGGGTCAGGGGACCAGACCTATGCAAATCAGTCCTTCCCAGGGCACTTGATTGCCTTTGGTTGGAGATGAATCCGGCAGGTACGGCTCCTACAGTCTCCTCCGGGGCCGAGTCCACCGACGTGTCCCTTGGCCCACCATTTTCCTGGCCCTGCCCACCCGACGTGCGGCTCTGTGGCCACCTGCGGAAGCAAAAGTCTCAGCGCCGCCGCTTTTTCGTTCTGCGCGCCGACCCTCCGCGCCTGGAGTGCTACGAGAGCGAGAAGAAGTTCCTCACCAGCGGCTGCCGCCCACCTCGACCCCGGCGCAGCGTGAGCCTGGAAGGCGCCTGCACTATCAGCAAGCGTGCGGATGCCCGCCAGCGCCACCTGATCGTCGTCTATACCAGCGACAGCAGCCTGGGTGTAGCGGCGGCCAGCGAAGCGGAGCAGCAAGCATGGTACAGCGCCCTGCTGGAGGTGCGCGCCTCTGCCGCTGCAGCTGCTGCCACTGCTATGGGTGAGCCCTGGGACACGAAGGGCAGGGGTTTACCGACTTAGCTTATCTAAAACTCGTCTCCCCCAGATCACCAAAGGTTCAAATCTTGAGCTTTCTTTCACACGTCTTTGTTTCTTGGGACACGGCGACCCCAACCCCTGCCTCTCAGTGACTTGCCTATCTATTCTCTCCAGGTCTCAGTCCCCAAGAGGCCCCTGAGTCTTGGATCTTTGCCCCGTTCCAGGACGTCTGGCCTGTGACACTGCGGTCCAAGGGACTGGGGCGAGCACCAGGCCTGAGCAGCGGCACCTATCGCCTGTGCCTGGGTTCTGGGGCTCTAAGCCTCCTGCGGAAGCCAGGAAGCAAAGGCTCCAGAGACAGCCGGGCATCACCACCACCGGCCCTGCGCCTATCCTTGCTCAGTGTGCGCCGCTGCGGCCATGCAGACTCGTTCTTCTTCCTGGAACTTGGACGCTCAGCGCCCACGGGTCCCGGGGAGCTGTGGATGCAGGCGCCTGATGCAGTGGTAGCCCAAAACATCCATGAGACCGTCCTGGCTGCCATGAAGAGGCTGGGGAGCAGTGCAGCCAGTGGCAAGGATGAGCCACCGTCCGGAGATCCTCCGACGAGTGCTTCTGCAGCCCCTACCTGGGTACCATATGAAACCCCTGCTTCTACCCCGCAACCAAGAAGCCCGGGTGAGAGAGCAAAGCAGGACTACCTCAAAACCTCGGAGAGGATGGGGCCCACACCCTCCTACAAGGGGCTAGATCTGGGCGGGGACTACATCACCATGGGAGTCAGGGATGACTACGTGCACATGGCAGGAGGAGAGGTTGGTGACTACATGTTGATGGCACCCCCAGGCCTTCCCCCCACCCCTGCCAGGGTAGCTCCTGGCAAATCGCTCCAGGATTGTGAGAGCACAGAGTACATGCCCATGAATAGACTCTCACCAGGGCCTTTTTACTACGAGCTCAAGGCCAAGGAGCCTGAACTGGGCCATCAAGGTGCCCCCTGCAGTGTTAGGGACAGATGGAGACCCACAGAGGCTCAGACCTGCTCTTCCCAGCTCTCAGAGTTATCTGGGGACTACATGTACATCCCAGACTGTGTAGGCATGAGCGGTGCTAAGCCCGGGTCCCTGGACAACTGCCTCAACTACGTAGACTTGGACCTAGTCCCTCCCCTGGAAGTGCCTGGAGCAGCCCCTGGGGAGAGTCCACATAGCTATGCCAGCATCAAGTTCTAGAACCTTCTGGGAGATGGTCAGGGAAGATACAAAGAGAAAAAGTTGCTAGTGTACAGCTCAGCTCCCGCAAGGGGCCAAGGCCACCATGTTCCCTGTCAGATGCTATGCTGCCCCCTTGCCTGCCACCACTTCCAGCCACACACTACCTACAAACCCTCAGAAATAGGTTCTCCCAAGAAATTAGACTTTTTTTTTTGAGACAGGGTTTCTCTGTAGCTTTGAAGCCTGTCCTGGAACTTGTTCTGTTGACTAGGCTGGCTCGAACTCACAGAGATCTGGCCATCTCTGCTTCCCAAGTACTGGGATTAAAGGCATGCACCACTTCTACCCGGCGAATTTAGACTCTTTTAAGAGAGAAAGTTCTAGAACCTCTCTCACCCCAACCCAAAAAACCAACCCTAAAGCCTTAAGAAGTTTTGGGCCTTCCCAGATGAAACCCAGATCTTATCTGTCTCAGGCTAGCTGTGGCCAAACCAGAGATGAGGATTCCCTACCCCAATTTGGACAGCTCTGTCCCCTAGATGTTGACAGCTAGATGTCACTGTGTCCCCCCCAGCCCAAAGTTATCCTCACCCAACTTTTTCAAGTCAGAGAGCTACTCCTAGGGCCCAAGCTCAAAAGTGATGGGAACATCGGGGATCATGCTTTGATCCCCGATTTGTGCTCCCCAGCGACCTGGCCTTCTGAGCCATCCTCCTGTGGTGCCAATCAAGCTCCCCTGACCGTTCCCTGGGCCTGACCAAGCCAACCAAGTCCTTGCTTCCTACAGCACATCCTGTGGACCCAATCACCCATTAAAGGTGCTCTGCACCCTGACTGTCTTGGCTCGATGGATTTCCCTGCCCCAGGCAGTGAATGACGTGAAGGACAGGCAAGTAAGTGTGGTGGCATGGAGGAGCCCAGCCTGCCTCCACACCCCACGCCCCACTGCGGCACCTGCTGCACAGAGCCTGGTTCACAAACTAACTCTGGTTTATTATCAACAAAACAGCCTGGGGGAGAAGCCAGCACTCATGGAGGGAGGGCACTATGGATGGGGGGTATCTGGGGTCTGTGTGGGACATGGGTCAGTGCTTCCAGAACAGCTCTGGCCACCGTTGGGGCCTGGGTCTTCAGAGGCAGAGACAGGGTCTGGGCAGCTGGTGCAGGTCAGAGGGCTTGCCAAGGAGTTAGAGCTCAGCTCGCCCTGGCTCATCTGCAGCAGACCAGTGAGGGAGATTATCTCTGCCTCGCTTAGCCAGGTGGAAGAGCAGGCCTGAGATGAGGAGGGGTGCCCAGAGGGGGACATGATGACAGGTGGGAGCAGCAGCTTCCGAGAGCCCACTGCCTGAGAAAACAAGGAAAGGAAGTTTGTCCTCCCACACCTTGCATGGAGAGGAAAGGGAAGCCTGGAGGGAGGCTCCCTCTTACCTGCTGAGGGGGCTTGGACAGGTACAGGGGAATACGCTGCCTCTAATACGAGCAGAGGGTCCAAGAGAAAGACATCTTCATAGTTTGTCACCGGCAGCCCTGAAGAGGAGAGCCTGCTAGCTTGGTGGCCTCAGCCTCCCATCCTAGCCCTCACTGTAGCTGCTGCCCCAGAAATATCTCAGCCGAGCTGAGGGGCCAAGGAAAGTACCTGTATCCTTGGACACTTGCTCTTCTTCTGGATGCCCCGAGGTAGGGATCCTGCCCCAGACATCATACATAGGCCAGGAAGGATGACACAGTGTCCTGCCGGACAAGGATACGCCTGACCCACAGCTGGCCCCCTGCGGAGAACCGGAAGTGACTGAGCTCATCTTTTATGGCATCTCTGCTACCTGGAGACAGAGCCACAGATCCCCAACTCACCACCAGCTGAGGTCTCGCATTAGCCTCGGGGCCGGGATCCAAAAGCGGCAGTGGGGTCATCCTTGAGGGGGTGACCTGGGAGGTCACCTGGGAAGGAAGAGGTACTACGAAGGATAGAGACAAGATTAGAACAGGTTCTTAATCTCTGGGGCCTTGTGGGTAAAACCAGCAAGGCCTGGTCCCTACCTGGGGCTTCCGTGGTCGGCTCAGTAACCAGATGATTGGAGCCCAGCGGCAGCTTTCTTCAGGCAGCTTTCTTCCGGTCTCAGATGGGCTGAGGGCCTGGGGCTGTGGGCTGTGTGAAGGGAAGGACATGCTCTTCCACTTCCCAGTGCTGACCTGAGTCAGTCACAGAGCCAGCAACCCAATTCCAGCACCGACCTCTGGGATTTATTTTCTCAGTTTTGGAAAGTGCCCGCGCCAGGCCCTCACCTGTCCTGTACTGGCGCTCCTGGCTCTTCCGTGGCTTCCTCTCCAGAGCTCCAGTCCCCGCCGTGGTCACTGCTTGTGGAGAGGCCTGACTCCTCTGTGGCCTCCTCCTGGCCTGAACCCCATGGCCCAAGCCAGGGTAACATTCTGTGCCTGGTGGAGTGCCGGGCAATACCCACCACTGTGCCCGCGTGTGGTCCTGACTACATAGGCGCCCAAGTCTTAGCTACCTCAGGTGTCGCCATGACGCCTGCGCGCCAGTTTCTACAGCCACGAGGTGCGCTCCCGCCAGCTTCTCAAGGGCTCCCCCTGGCGGCAGAGCCACGGGGCACTTGCGCCCTTACAGCCCCTCTACCCAGCATGGAAACATCACCAACATCACAGTCTACCCTTGGGCCCATTGAGAGGACCCAGATCCCCAAGAAGCTCGCACACTCACAGACAGGCACACACCTGAGGGCCAGCCTATAGGCCTTTGGGCTTTTCTTTATTGTGTTTGACACAACACTCTTCACCCTGACCAGGGGCTGCACTCGAAGCAGTCCAAGGGCAGGGGGATACGCAAGCCCAGTGCTACACACAGGGCCGTGGTCACCAAGTCCTTGTTAATTGGCAGGGCCCAGGTGTCATCTGTTCCCAGGTCAGGTCCAGTGGGTGCTGGGGCCAAAAGCCCCAACCTCTAGCCCTATGACTGCTCCAGAAGGGCGTGAAGGACAGCAGCGATCTGAGGGAGGCCCCTTCCAGGGGCCCCCTCCTCTTCCAGGATGTGGTGGGGCTGGCACAGGGACTCCTGGGGGGAGGGGCCCAGGTTAAGTTTCCTCTGGCATTCCCCAAGCAAGGTTGGCAGGGTCGGGGTGGGGGTGGGGGCGCTCCTGGTAGACACTGCCCCATGCCTGGGGGCAAATGACACATGGAAGCAACACAGAAGGCTCAGGGGCGGGGGGGGGGTCTGTCATTTCCAAAGGGAAATGCTGTACAGGCAGACTGACATACATGGAGCCCAGGCAGGACAAGGCCTGGCTGCAGCAGGAGCTCACGTAAGCACACACGGAAGAGACGGTCTATACAGTTTATACACAGAGCCAAGGCCCATAATGGGCCCACATCCCCTACAAATATAGAATTCTCTCTACAAAATAGATAATTTAGCTCCCCCATAGCAGCCAGTAGGGGGAGGGAGGAGAGAAGGGAAACAGCCAAGGTCTGTCATCCCTCTGGGGGACAGAGGGCTAAGGGAGGACAGGAAGGCACCCTCGCACTAGTGGAGGAGAGGGCTGCTGTGGGCAGAGAGTGGGGCTTCTGAGGTCAGTGTTTGTGGGGTACACTAGTGTCTTTGGTAGGGCTGAAGGCACCACCGGTGGGAACATGGTTGAACAGGACTTATAAATAGAAGGCAGGGAAGGAAGGGGCAATGTCGGTCCTAGGAGCCCAGGAGCCGAGTGTAGACGACATAGAGCAGCAGCATGGAGACCATGTAGAAGAGGAGGAAGCCACCCAGACCAGAGGAGGGCTGGACTGGGAGAGGGGCTTTGCCCTCCACCAGGATCACAGCCTCCAGTATGGTCCGCAGTCCCTGGGTGGTGCCCCGGAGGAGATCCGAGGGCGAGCACAGGTCAGCCTGGGAAGGGAGGGCAGGGCAGATGGACAAGGACAAATCACAGATATTAGCAGCGTCAAGCCACAGACCTTCCCACCCTTCCCTCACAAACCAGGACCACAGCCAGAGCAGTACCAACATGCAGACATGCAGGACAGGGAGGCAGGAGGAGAGCAGGGCAGGAGCTGTGAGGGGTGGGCCCAGGACGCATGCTCTCTGTAGAATTAGATACCCCTGTGGATGGAGCTCTGCCCCTCATGCACAGTATTCAGCTGAGCCCTAGACACCAACATCTCCCAGAGCAAAGAGCAGGCCCCATACCTCAGGCACACCCATTTTTCGACAGGCTTCTAAGAAACTGTCTACGTTCTTCCGAGACTTGAGGGCACTGAGCTTTGGCTGGAGGTGGAGGAGGATGAAGAGAGTTTGCACAGGCAGAGTCACACACCTGTCCCATCCCCTCTTCCTCCTCCCGGCTCCCACTGACCACAGCAGGTGAGGGCACATGAATGAACGGTACAGAGCGAGGCCGCAGCTGGTTGGCCAGCTGGCAGAGGATGACCCCATTGGCTAGAGCCTCTGCCAAGTCCTCAGGCAGGGGCTGCTGCAGCCGTGACTCAAGGACCTGGAGGCAGAGATAGGAGGAGCAGGTAGGGTCAGCAAGGAGCTCACTCCATCCCTTCCCCTCCTTGATGACAGTTCTAGGTCAAGAAAGAAGGGTCCTGAGGAAAGAAAGGGGAAGGAGGTGCCAGGCTGGGTCAGGCCTCTGCCTATACAGATCTCACTCCACTCACCTGGCGAAGTTGGGAAATCAGTTCCTTCTCATCTACAATCTGAGGAAATGGCCGAGATCTCAAACTAGACTCCGGAGAGGAAGGGCCTAGGAGGAAAAGGAGGACAGGGATAGTTTTGCTTCACGGATAAACTTTGGAGCCAGCTTTCAACAGTCTTGTATCAATACCACCTCCTGCCTGTAGATTCTCCATGAAAAGGGACAACACCCTGAGAGACACAAGTCCCAAGAGACAGGGGTCCTGAGGTTAGTGCCAAAAGGACAAAGACTTACCTGAGCCACTCTGAGAAGATGAACGGAAGAGGAAGCTGTTTGGTCTCTGAATGGAGCCCAGTGGCCTGGGAACAGGAGCTGTCACTGGGGGGGAAAGCCAGGGACAGGCAAGAGAGACATCTCCCTCAGTGACCCACTCTTCCTTCAGGCCTCTATGTCCCAAGCACCCCCACGTCACCATCTAGAACACTGTCCTACCTGGTCCAGATGATGGAATGGAGTCCTGGGAGATGGGGGATGGTGTGGGAACTCCCTGCCCCCCTGAAACTCCCTGCTGGGTAGCACTGGACTTCGGTGGGCCACTGAAGGAAAAGAAGGGGCTCAGAGAAGGCCATGAGGAAGGCGTAGGGAAATGGATCTCAGGAGGACACCTACTTGGAGGTGGCCTGCGTGGATGAGGCCGAAGCACCCGCGGCTCTGATCCCACGTTTCAGGACACTGGAAGAAGCAGAGGAGGCATGAGCTCTGCAGTCAGGCCACACATTCAGAAGAACAGAGCCCAGAGAAGTTTGCACCTGCCTGCTGTGCAGCAGCCCCAGGCCCTCACCTGTCCCTCCTGGGGGATCCCCATCCCCCACTCTGTTGCTGTTGCTGCCGCCTCTCCCGCTCCTGCCACAACTGCAAAGTGTCTGGACGCCGCCTCTCCTCCCCTGCAGGCTCCTCCCGCCTGGCAGAAGACAGGGCAAGAGAGACCTTTGTCAGGTGAAGGGGAGGTCCCTGAGGCTGTTGAATATGGAGCAGACATGTGAGCTTGGGGGCTGGAATACCTGCTGCTCCACGTCCTCTCCACATCTCCTGCTACTGGGCTTAATTCAGAAGGCAGCTGCTCCTGAAGAGAGACCAGCAGAGGCTGAAGAAGGCTGGTCCCCCAGTTTGCAGTGACTTCCTTATTCAGTGCCCTTCCCCTGGACAAGGGACGTAACTGGGTCCTCACCTCAGCTGCATTTCGCTCTTCATCCTCCCCGGGAACATGGCTGTCGATAAAGTCAATCTGCTCCATGTCTCCATCGCCTGCAAGTCAAGGGCATGTCAGTGAGCAAGCAGGAGGGGGCTTCCAGGCCCACACTCACCCCTCACCCTCCTGGGCAGACTCCCTTGCCCACCAGAGCCATCTTCCCTCTGTTGTCTAGGCCCCCGGGGCTCCCGGGCCAGCTCTGAGATCCGGAATGACAGCTCTGAGAAATCATCTGTGGACTTGAAGGCAGAGAGGCAGAGATGGGACATGGGCTCTGCAGGGCTGAGGACCACATGGGTTCAGGCCTGCAGAGTCTCAGACTGGGGTCAGGTAGAGAGCCTTTTGGGGATAGTAAGGAGGAGGAGTCTCAGCCATGACCTCTTACTGGGAGGTATCTCTTAAAAGGTATTAGGTACAGGGTCCCCAGTACCAAGACCCTCCCAGTGATGACATTCCCAAATGTCCTTACAAAGGAGGTCCTTACCTCATTTCCAGACCACCTCTTGCTGCCGCTGTCAACGCTATGGAAGCCTGAGTCCAGGCCACTATCATATCGACGTCCCGGAAATAAGTCTTCTGCAGGGCTGGAGCAGCAGGGAGACCTCATCAGCCCCAGGCTGGCAGCACCCCTACCCTCCCACTAGAATCCAGGAGTGGTCTCTGGTCCCAAGAAGGGGATTCCTTCCCCTTATCAAGGGCCTTACCAAGGACTAAAACTTGGGGGACGGGAAGGGACCAGGTCCCCAAGGGCAGCTCCTCGCTGTCCAGCCTCCATCGTTAAGTACTTGAAGATGTGAAGCTTCCCCTTCAGACAGATCTGTGTGAGGGGCACCTGCATAAGAATGAGGTGGCTCCCCAGGCCTTACTGGACCCTCCGATGCTAACATCACTGTCCTCAAGTTCACCCAGGCTGCACTTTACCTGGGCAGGTGGACTCTGTAGGGGGTTGCTATCCAGCAGAATGACCTGCAGGTGCCTGAGGCGGCAGAAGGAGACCGGGATGCGGGAGACACGGTTACAGGAGAAATCCAGGCGGACCAGAGGAAGGTCCCCCAGCTCTAGGGTTGGGCAAGGGGAGAGTTAGGAGAAGCCCAGGCCAAGGTTTGAGTTCTCTCCCTTGCCCTTGACTCTGACCAGCCAGTCACTCCATCACAGCCCCCACCCTGGCTGGCTCAGCTCATTTCCCAGAAATGACCTGCTCCTCTCCACACTCCGATCTGAGCCGAGCCCTGGCTACTTCAGCTGCTGCTCAGCCCTATGCATCCTCCTCCCCTGCCTGCCCCCACTGAAATCCACTGTTCATTCTTCGCCAAGCAGCACAAGACACAAACCAACTGGTGATTACTGCACAAAAGCCTCCACATAGCCACGATCGTTGGGTGGGTACAGTGTGCAGGAGGGCACACAGTTCAAAGCCAGCCTCAGCTATATAACAGTTCAAGGCCATCCTAGGCTACATGAGAGCCTGTCCCAAAAACCCACAATCAATCAATCAATCAATCAAGAAGCTGTTTTCCAATCCCATGTCTTCTATGAATCTTCCACACACCTCAGGGTCTTGGGATTCACTGTTCCTTCGTACGCAAGAAGCAATGTGCCCGGATCTTTTAGGCTCTAGGAAGAACTCCCTGTATTTATGCCCCATAACTATGACTAAATTTCAGGTGTTAGATAATCACCAAATCCCTGAAAATGGTGTTCAGAGGTGGGATCTACAGGAGGTAGCTGGGTCATGGGTCTGTCTCTACGAATGGAACGGGCTAGTCCATGGATGGATTCCTGGATTAATGGACCATCAGGAAGCGGCCTTCTCTCTGGCACTTTTGAGCCATGCTGCCCTGTGATGCCCTCGACACCCACAGACATGTGCTACTTGCACAGAGAGATGTGTAGGTGTTTAAACAAATCCTGTGACTTGGTCCTCAAGCCCCAGTGGTGGCTCACACTTACAGCACCAGCACTCGGGGCTGAAACACAAGGAGCACACAAGTCAAAGGCCAGCCTGGGCTTCGGGGAGACCCTGTCTCAAAAGACAGACAAAGAGGAGTGCTGGTATACAGCTCAGCTGGTGGAATGCTGACCTGCAATGCATAAAGCTCTATCGGTCTGGTCCTCAGTACTTCAGAGACTAGGCACGGCAGTGCATGCCTGGAATCCCACCACTCAGGAGGTGAAGGCAGGAGAAGCAGGGTTCAAGTCCATTCTTGGCTACATACTGAGCTGGAGGCCAGCCTAAACTACAAGAGACCATCTCTCAAAGAACAAAATAAAAACAAAATTCCCACTGGGTATGGTGGTGGTGCACGGCTTTAATCCCAGCACTTGGGAGGCAGAGGCAGGCGGATCTCTGTGAGCTCCAGGCCAGCCTGGTTTACAGAGTGAATTCCAGGACAGCCAGGGCTAGATAGTGAAACCCTGTCTCAACAAAACAAAACAAAATCCCTTAGCTTCAGTTATTTTCTTCCAGTAACAGAAAATTAATGAAGACACTTAATGGATTTGGAAAGCAGAGGGCAGAGGCAGAAAGGGGGGAGGAGGCAGGGAAAATGGGTGCCCATTACTCTTGTTCTTCACAACCAAATATGCACCCTTCCTGTTTGTCCTTCTAACTGCATCCCTGCTACATCATGCTCCCACTGCCTCCACGCTCTCACTCTGGTATTCCTCTGCCAGGGCCACCTTCTTCTAAGGTCAGCTATGTCTGAGCTTCTGGGGGATGTCAGTCACTTCCCAGGCTCCACCCTGCTGCCCTCTCTCACTCTCTGGGCTCCCAAGCCTCCTGCTTTAGCAGTTCCCTATGAATGTCTGTCTCTCATCCATGAAGCCACTAAACCTTTGAGGGCTGGTCTCAGATCTCAGTCACATCTATTGGGGTGGGGGAAGCCCCTCACCTGAAACGCAGGAAGGACACACCCCAGAACAATGCTGGCTGAGCACAAGAAGATATGCCTGCTTCCCAACAGAGACTATCAAGTATCGGTACATCATAATTACCATTGAACAGGGCTGCTTAGACTCTCATGTCAGGGACCCCCCCCCCGCAATCCAGAGTCCTTATGAGGAGATTCAAGAGCATCACCTGGTTCGTGTTTTGAGAGCTCTTACTGGGGTGAGGTGGGTGTTGGGTGGGCTTTAAGGTCCATTCCAACTTTAGGATTCTACAGCTGACTGACTTCCCTCCTACCCTTCTTTCCTAGCCTGCTCCCACATAAAAACAGAACTAGGAATCCACGCCTTCCCAGCCTCAGAAGGTTGCCATGGTCAAGAGCAAATACCACTGTTTACTGTTTGCTTTAGATACTGAAAATCACTGAGCAACAAGGCAAGGTCATTTTTAAAAGATTTCTTCTTGCCTGTGACTTATCCAAGGTAGTAGCATTATTTCAAATTCAGTGTTTGTGCCCCTCCATTTCATATGTTGAAATCATAACCTTCAAAGTGATTGATACTAGGAAGTGGGGGCCTCTGGGTGGCAATTCAGGTAGAGAGGGCGGAGTCCAGAGAGGATTAGTGTCCTTATAAAATAGAGCCCAGAGACCCCAGGAGCTCTCTCCGCTCTCTGTAAGATGAGGAGACGGTTTGTAATCCACAGAGGGCCCTAATACCACCTGACCACATGGCAACCTGATCTAAATGTGAGAATGTTAGTGGCTGTCTGGTCAGAAGCCCCCATCTATGGATCTCCTGTACAGCAGCCTTGCTGATGAAAGCACACACAAGCTCATCCATCATCCTGGGTTTCATCTTCCTTACCATCGGGCAGGGTACTGAGCTGGTTCCTCCGAACATTGAGATCCCGCAGGGAACGGAGGCAGCACAGCTCCACGGGGAGGGACTGCAGCTCGTTGCTGCTCACGTCCTAGGTCAGAGAAGGCACTATAAGCCCAGAATCAGCAGAAATTGCTCTGCTATTTCTCTCTGGCTACTTGCCTTTAGTCTAAGCCTTTTTTCCCAAGGGTGCTTCCTACCTTTCTCTAGCTCCCCCCCCCACAGAAGTTCCCCGGAGCCTGGCTCAATAGTCCCTCTTCTGGCCCGTGCCCTTTATTCTCACAAGCTGCCGCAGGCTTCCTAAGGTGCTGATGTCTGGAGGCAGGGCTCCTAGCTTGTTGTTGCTGACAATAAGTACTCGAAGGGGCAGCTGGCAGATGTAGGGTGGCAAAGATGACAGCTGGTTCCGGCTGTGAAAGGGAGAAATGCAGCAGCCTCACTCCTCAGGCAGGGCACCCCAGCACTGGGCCTGCTCTGGGGAACCAGGAGGACTGTTCAGGGCCACAGCACTGGTCTCTGAGGCCTACAGAATAAGTTCCCACTACCTGAGGTTGAGGTAGGTGAGGGCTGTGAGATTCCCCAAGGCTGGGTTCAGGCATCTCAGGCAATTGTGGTAGAGGCTCAGGCCTTCCAGGGACACCAGCTGGCACGCTGCCTCGGGCACCTCGGGAAACCGGTTCCGAGACAAGTCTAAGGAAAGTAAGGGTCAGGAAAGAGCTAAGGAAAAAGTCAGCCTTGCACAAAGAGACTGAGTGTCCCCTGAACCAGCTACCCAGCTCCCTATCCTCCACTGACTGAAAGAATCAAGTCCACAGAGCTGAGGAGATAGCTAAGTGGATAAAGTGCCTGCCTCACATGAGTGAGGACCTGCATTCGATCCCCCAGAACCCATGGCTAAAAAGCCGAGTGTGGTAGTGTTCACTTGCAATCCCACCACCTGGGAGTAGTGGCTCAGTAGCTCCCTGGTGCTCACTGGCCAGCTGACCAGAGAGCCTAGCTGATTCAAGTGACCAGATCAATGAACAGGCTCTGCCTAAAACAAGCAGTGGGTGGCACCAGAACAGCTGAGACTGACCCCTAACCTCCACAGGTGTGCGCACACATAGACATACGATCATAAACGTGGGCTCCCTGGGAAGACAAGTCTTCTACACACTGAAGCACATATAAGCACGACCAGAAAGGCAAAGAGAAGGCCAGACTTGGGAGGCTACGGACAGACCATAAACACCACTTTTAAATTTACAAATGAAGCTCCATGTGGCGGCTCACGCCTGTAACTCCAGCAATCAGAGGGCTGAGAGAAGAGAATCCAGAGTTCAGAACTAGACAGCTAGACTTGACTCTGTCCCCACACACACTCCAAAACTAAGACAAATGCTGAGCTCTCCCAGCAGTGTGGCAGCGCTCTATAGCACTGTGCTGCTCATGTTCCGAGATGTCAGAAGAGGTGAAAGGTCACAGGAGGGGGTTATGCTCATGAGAAAACAGTCTGAGGGATGAAGAGAAGGTTCCATGAGGGAGCACAGTCACTACACAAGCATGAGGACCTGAGTTCAGATCCCAGCACACGTGTAAAGAGCTGGGCACGTACGTACTGCGACCTCAGTGCTGAGGATAGGGTGGGGTCAGAAGAAATGAACTGGGCTTGTGGGCTGCCAGCCTAGCTCCAGGTTCAGTGAGAGATGCTGTCTCAAGACAACCAGGTGGAGAGTGAGGGAACAGCACACCCGACATCCTCTGCAGGCCTCCATACACAGGATGAACTTACTCTCCCTCTCCCCACCAAAAAAAAGAGCCTGGTCAGGGCTGGCTGTGACTCAATGGGTTTAGCACACAGAAGGCTCTGGATGTGATCCCAGCACACAAAAGAGAAATTGAAAACAACAGTAAGATGATAGGCAGGAAAGGTCAAGGGGATAATACAGAAACCTCTGGGGGAACCATAGGGAAAGTCCTTCCTCCCAGCTTCAACCTGTTTTCCACACAGGGACGAAATCAAGGACAAGCTATATCCTGACTCTAGGGATTAAGTAAGGCCCTAACACTTGGCCAGTTTTCCATCAGCCTCCAACCCCAAAGGACTATGAACGTCTAAGTTCAGGAAGTCTAGGAGGGAAAGGAAGTAGGCTAAGCTGGGCTGGGAACCAGGTTCTCAGAGTCCTCGAGGTTCTTCCCATTTGGGGTTCCTTTGTCCCCAGGCTGGCTGTCCTATTTCCAACCCCGGCAGTCTTCCTCTGCTTCCTCTCTGACCTAGGCCTCAGGTTCAGCATCTTTGCATTTACCTTGAGCAGAGCAAAGAGTGAAGGTAAGGACGGAGGAGGGGCCTTTACCCCCTTCTCTCAGACAGTGGCTCATGGCAGTGCCAGAGGCACTGTGGTTCCTTCCAGTGTAGATATGCAGACCAGACCCCTAGAAGCCTGTGTTTCTGTTTGTTCTGTTCAGCATGCCTTGGGAGGTGTCTGGGCCTTTTAGGGGAAATCCCAGGCAAGAGATGTGAGCTTCTTTAAGGGCCCTCCTTCAGAAGTGGGCAAAAGCTAAGAGGGGAAGCTGGGGAATATTCCCCAAGGAAACGCATCTTGTGACAGGAAATGGAGCAGAAACAATCCATTGGGTTGTGGCTTGTAGGATCTGTTTCCCAGGGGATATTAGCCTGATGCTCTACAAACTGCTCTCTTCCTCACCCCAGCCCTAGTGAACACAGACAGAGCTAGTGTGGGAAAAATGGTTCCAGAGAGGTTAGAAGGCCTGCATTGGGTCCTCCACTCGTGCCCGACACCTGCCTGTTTCCTTTGTGCCCACAAATGTATAAGTGAGGGGGGGCAGGGGGTGTGCCTGTATTCATGGGAGTGGAGGCCACGCTGAGATGGGGTAAGGACCTGTAGAGGGGCAGAAGTCAGGGGTGGAAGGAGCCCAAGCTGGAGGAGGCAGGGCTCAGGGGCACAGGATGTGGTCTGTGGGAGAATGATCTACACTTCTCCTTTGCTAGAAGTTGCCCTCCCCCAACCCAACCCAGCTCTCTACTAGTAGGCCAAGGGAACACTGCCCTTGGGTGTTAGGGGCGTCCAGAGGGAACACACAGGGGCACAACAAGCAGGAGAGGGTCCAGAATAACCCAGCAGCACAAGGCTGAAGCACTTGGTCTGGGCTGGAGAGCAAGGGATGTGGAGGACAGGGCACCAGGCGATTCTGGGCTTCTGTCTCTCTCTCTCTCTCTCTCTCTCTCTCTCTCTCTCTCACACACACACA
>LOJH01009055.1:0-20257 GCA_001685095.1 Ellobius talpinus
ATCAAAACAACGTTGAGATACCATCTTACTCCTGTCAGAATGGCTAAAATCAGAGATTTGTTCTTAAACATTTTTATTTTTAATTATGTGTATGAGTGCATGTGTGTGTGTGCGCGCACGTGTGTGTGTGTGAGTGATGTGTTGGCAGGTGTTGGGGGATACATGTTCACATGAGTGAAGATGCCCCTGGAGGCCAGAGGAAGGTTTTGAAGCCTCTGGGGCTGGAATTACAGATGTCTGTGAGCCACAGAACCTGTGCTGGGAACTGAAGTTGCTCTGTATGCAAGGGCAATACATGCATTTAACTGCTGAGTTATTTCTCTAGGCCCCAAATGTAAGAAAATTTTAATGAGAGTTTATATCACTATGAAGACTTTTTTCCTACAGAAATGTCTAATAGCTTAATATTCTTCTGAATAGATACATTATTCTGATATTCAATAATTGCTTTCTGAGTCATAAGATATCAATCATATTCAGTACATTAGCTATCAACCAACTATATACAGTATGCTATTTTTTAAATAATGATAATTTTTCTTAAATATTCTTTGATAAAATTGTTATTTCTAATCTAGAAAGCATATGTCATAATCAATAACATTTTCTGAATTGATAGTTCAGAATTTATCCTTTATCCCTAAGAGACTGAATCATCACTTTATCTTTGAAAATCTGTCCTACAAATCTCCTTTATTTGGGCTGAGGAGATGGGTGCAATTTATAGAGTACTTGCCTTGCTACAGGAGGATATAAGTTCAAGCCTAGACACCAGGGATTCTGAAACAACAGTTAATGTGATGCAGGCTTCTAACCCAGTACTGGAAGGCAAAGGCAGGCAGATCTCAGAGGCTGGTTATCCAGCCAGCAGGTTCTAGGTCAATGAGGGTCTTTGATGCAGAAAGCAAGTCAGACAATGCTGAGGAGAAGCACTCTGTCTTCTCTGTCTGTCTGTCTCTCTGTCAACCTGTCTCTCTGTCTCTCTCTTTTTATCTCTCACCCCCGCACAAATATGCATGAAACACATGCATTAAAGAGAAATCAAAGCTAGAGAGGGAAAGGGAAAAAATATAAAGTTGTGTGGGGAGAATCTGGGAGGAGTTGAGGGAGGGGAAACATGATCAAAATATGTTGTACATAAGTTCAAAATTTAAAAATACTACAAATCTCCCATATTTTACTTAATAAGAATTTTTAAACATTGATAAATTTTAACAGAATATGAAATATAAACATAAATAATATGTAACCTTGGGCTTTAGAAAATTAAACAGCTGTGTAACATGAGCACATATTCAAACCAAGAAAGACTTCTTCCCCTTGAAACACGTGTAGTAAGTGCCTTTCTCCAAGGATGCTTACTTTTTGCATGAAGACTAAGTGCCAAAGAAAAGGAGAAATTCTTTATCTCATGGGACTGAGACTAGTGGCATCATGCCAGAGCCAGCAAGGATAGCTGAAAGAGGGCATATTCCATCAGGGAAGACAGCACCAAGCCTGGTCTCTTCTTCTTAATTTTAAAGATATATTTTATTTCTATAACTTCTTTTCAGCTGGTACACTAGACTCACAGGGTGCAGGGTTTAAAACTTGAGCAGGTCCCAGGCAGCCACCATCACTGTGGCCAGTTTCACTCAGACCCTAAGCTTTCACGTTCATCTACCTGCAAAGTGCATCTCCTCACTCCCACATCATCAAAATCATCGTCATCTTATCAGCTCCAAACCGTAAGTGTCGTATCTAAACCCCTGGAACAAGGTGCCGGTGAGTCGTTTGCAGGCTGGAATAAGAACATGCTACTAGTAACTGTGGAACAAGAACATTCATAATGGTAAAACTTGTTCATGGATCCTTTGAAAGAGCCTACCTGACAGAAGGTGGCTTTCCAAAGGCTGTACACCTCTTGGTTTTTTTCATGGCCCTCATCTTCTTTATCTACCAGGATAGAAAATGCCTCCACCACATGGCCCACTGCCATAAACAGAATGTGCTCTCATCTGCTGAGCCATTTCTCCAGTCATCAATTAAACCAAGGAAATATTATGTTGCAGGATATTTGATTGCACTGCGATACCCTGAGATTGTGTTAATAAAGTTAACCTTGAATCAGGGGATGGAGCCAGACAAAAATTCGCCGTAGAAAACATGAAGAACTGGATAGAGAGGCACAGGAAGGAATAGGGAGGGACGTGGAGCTTGGACTTGTGGGCTTTTTTTTTTACTTGCTTTTTGGTCTAGGAAGTGTGGAGAGAAGGTCAGTTGGATTCACCTCCACAACTTCCTTGATCTATCAGGTTTTCACCCCAATATCCGACTCCTGAGTCTTTATTAGTAATAGAACAACAAAGGTAATACAACAGTATTAGATTAGAGACTATCTTTAAGCTTTTCTGCTTTGGTTTAAATGGGGCATATTTTGTCATGTATGTAAGGTAGAACCCCTCATATCTAATGATAACCAGATAAGTTTCTATGAAGTTTATAAGAACATACATTTCATACATAGCACACCAGAGCATGCAATGCTCTGTGAATACTGGTTTTTACGCATTGCATTTTCTACTTGACATTATAAAAAATGATCTTGAAATAATAACGAGGATGGCTCTTCTGCCTCTTTCCTGCCAAGAATTTATTTCAAAATCCCCCCTGCCCCTGATTGCACAGAAGTCTTCTCAGAATGAGCCATCTGGCAATTCCTGTGAAATTCTCCCTAGGACATTGGTAGGAAAGGAGAACCCAGCCAATTCTCAGGGAACACAAAGGAAGGATGTCCAGAGAGTCTGGGCAGATTTCCCCATCAGTACCCAGAATCTCTCTATAGATGCCAGGTGCAATGCTGCTGCTTAAATATGGTCTGACTGTCCAGGCACATCTGGCTTTCAACTCATGACATTGCTTTTCTAGCTCAAATGTAAAACCCACCATGTTTGGAGAGACCATGCATTGATCTGCAAATACAAAATATTGATATTAACATATGAATAAGGAGATTTGAAGCAAGCCCTTCTCTTGAAATCAAAATTAGTATGACTAATTGTATCAGTGTGATTCAGACTTAAAATGCACATGACTTGGGGCTGGAGATAGCTCAGTTGTTAAAAACCATTACTGCTCTTGCAGAGGACCCAGGGTTGGTTCTCAGCACTCATGCTGTGGGTCAAAACTGTCTGTAACTCTAGTTCCAAGGGATCTGACTGATTTTCTGACCTCTGTGGACATCTGAATGCAGATGACAGCATACATACACACACTCTCACACATACAGGATGAAATTAAAAATGATATGCATAACTTTAGACCATTATATCAATAACTCCAAAAACAATGGTCTGTGGCAAGCAAGAAGAGAACTACATTTTAGGATGGATTCCTACAGAAATAAATGAAAACAAAATTAGCACGTGATTTTTTCCCCAAAGATCAAAAGCAGAATAAATTTTATAGTTAATTCTTGCTCCCAAAATACCCTGGTAATAAACAGATGAGAATAATCCATTTTTGTTTCTGGGGGAAAAAGAAATGTCAGGTTAAGTTGTAGTAACTCGGCTCCATTGTGCCATATATTTTTCCCAATTATTATCTAGGGATCTCTTGGGTCTTCATTCAGCAAATATTTGCTCATATATGCTGTGTGGAAAGTATTTGAGGGCTCTAAGGATATGGAAATATCTAAACCTAAACCAACCCTGGAGAATATAGAAATCATCACGGAAGAGGGGCAGCAAGCTGTATGTAGATACTAAGCTTTTGTACCTATGGAGAAAAAGTAGATTTAAAGTGTAATAATTTTCTGTAGTTCTAACTAGGTATATTTTATAACAGGCAGTTTCCATAACTCAAAATTCTTTGTTCCTTATTGGTTGGACTTCGTAAATACACACATTCTGTCAGGCCCAACTGCCTTTGAGACTAGATATTTATGGTGTCATTTTATGCTCATGTAATAATATTTTTATTGACATCAGTGATTGAAAACACTTTGAAAGGAATGATATGCTTCTCAAATTAATTTTTGTACAATGATACCTTTCCATTTTCTGATTGCTCTCAGAGTGATGAGCATAGCCCCTCTGAAAAGCTATGTTCTTCTGATGTTCTTCATCAATGGTTGTCAACAGTATAAAAAAAACGGTCCCTGACACCATACCCACAGTTGGCTACAGCAGCTTATACTAACATGTCCAGGAAAGACAGGTGTTTTCCTGTATCACTATAGGAACTATAGGAAGTTTTTCTTTGAGAAACTCAATAAACTTACCTTCCTATGTCACTGGTTAGACTTTTATTACCTCCACATTTTTAATCCAATCTCTGACATTACTTCAGAGGCTTTAGTTCCCTGGTTCATAGTATAGGAGTGTATGGAAGCTTGAGATGAAAGAGATTTTTTTTACCAATATCATCATTGCCCTTTAGTTATTTTCAATTTCTACAGTGATCTCAGAGACAAGCAATTTCCTTAGTAAGTATTTCCAGCTAACTGTGTGCACCCCTCAGTGGATTGTCCATATTTCAGCATCAGAGAAAAGTGTTCTTGTCTGTCTATACAAAAACACATTTTGGATAATTTATAGCTAGCTTCCAAAAGCCAGTTGAAGCTTCATGAAGCAAAGAAGGCAATCATTGGCATTTTAAAAATCCTGACCCTCACTGGCAAAAACAGGCTGCAGACTAGAACAATGTCTTTCATGACCGTGGACAAAATCAAAGTCTCGTGTGGTTTGGATGGGAGCTACTTTACAATGAAACCATGTTAGGAACCCTTTTGTCCAGGGAATATCACTGATGGAAAAGAGAAAAGTCGTTATATGCATTATATTTGACAATATGGGCAGAAATATGTCAGCAAATGAACTGCAGTACATGAAAATAATTCAGGAAACTTCACTTCTTTACTGCTATGACTGATAAAATCATGTACCATCGCATAGACGTGGGCCTGAGAAAATATGAGGCATACAGGACAATTAGTGAAGAAGTTATTTCATAAAAGACAATGGGCTTGGTAATAGAAGTATTTGCATGCATGTCTTGTCTACATAATTAATCTTTTCATACAATATGTCACTAACCACTTAAGAGTCAAGGCATTTATAACTAAAGAGTTATTTCATAAATATATGTATCCCATGTTTTGATTTTATCAAAGTCCTATTCATTGAAACATTCCTTCACTGAGAAAAGAATAGTGTCAAACATTCATGAAAAGTATGAGAAACTCCCAAGACACACCAGGCCTCCCTTTGCAGTTCTGTAAGTGGTAAACAACGCTGAAGAGAGAAGACTGTTCAGTGTAACTGCCAACACATAGCACAAGAGACTGCAGTAGTCAATAATTGGTTATCGACCATACTATGGAGGGGATTTTGGTTATGTAGGTGTCTTGGTCACCCTTACTTATCCTTGTAAGTAGCCCTCACTTAAATTCTTATGTTTTAAAAACACAGAAACTTTTCTCGTTCCCTAAGTTAAATTTGGGTGGAAGTCTATTCTTGGTTTGTCATGGTCATCTATCTCTCTCTGTGGCAAGTAGAAATAATTGCCCCAGGGAAATGCTTCAGTAATACAAATACAAAAGAAAATTCTTTTAAATATATGAAATAAATTTCTCTACACTCAAACGCAAATGTCAAATTCATACATATTGAACTTAATCTACTTTTATAGCATGGTGCTTCAAATTGTTTGGTAAATGTTATTTCTTTTTCAAAACAGGATTTCTTGTTTGATGCTAGGCACAACTTGGCAGACTGAACCTCACAAGAGTATAAAATTTGCCAATATCCTCACATAATTGGCTTTTTTCGCCTATTTAACTGTGCACCTGCGTCATGAAAGTCTGTGTGTACAGTGACTGACTTCATAGAACAAGAAATTAATGTCTTCCAAAATTGCTGCTGGCCTCACTCATCACTAAAAATTCATTTTGGTTCGTTTATAGGGCAGTTTGTTCTATGTGGATCCCAGAAAAGAGTATGGATGAAGGCAGGAAGATTTTGTCCATCTCATTATCTTACATCCTATTTCCTGCCCTTGAGACAAGGGACCTCTGAGGCACTCCAGAGTTCTCATCAGAACTGTTCATAACTTAATCTTGAATTCCATTAGAAAATCCTAATTGTCCCTCTCAAACACCATTTCTATTCACTTAAGAGACAGATACAACAGTTGATCTAGATGTTGATGATGTCAAGTTAAAATTAGAGTAGAATAATAAAAGTCATATTGTAAGTATACAATGAAGCATGTTAAATATGCTGAGCTCCCTTAGCCAAAATAGAATACAAATATATTACGTGTATGCTTACTTAAATATGTAACTTTAAGAAAATCAGTACTGTGTCCAAACTTCACTGTAATATTTTAGAGAAAAGGAGGAAATAATTTACAAAGGGACTTGTTTTCAACATGCAAATGCTGGAGAAGTCTAAACAAGAGTTTATCAAGAAAATCACATGGAAAATACTGTTACAAATTTAACAACTATAAATGCATTCTTACAAATGCTCATTTTCTCAATTACCATACACAGCATCAGTAACAAGTAAGGTTTTTCTAAAGTAAAGATGCCAATAGAAGGAGCAGAGGGATAAAGATGGGCCCAAGGGAGAATAAATGAAATAAAAATACCTTATATATAAAAATGTCAGTCTTAAAATTGGATTTTTTAACAATTAATTAGAAGAATCGAAATTAAAGAAGAAATTGGACATTGCGACTCATGCCTGTAATCTCAGCCCTGTACAGACTGAATCAGGTGAGTCATCACAAGTGAGAAGCCACCCTGTATCACACAGGGAGTACTGGGACAACCTGGGATACAGGTCAATACTCTCTCTTGAAAAGATGTAAGATGGGCTGGAGATGTAGCTCGGTAGAGTGCATGTCTGGCAGCCTCAGCATAAAACTGGGCATGATAGCACATGACTATAAGTCTACCACTCAGGAAGTGGAAACAGGAGAATCAGAAGTTCAAGGGCAGTCTTTGCTACAAAGTGAGTTTGAGGCCAGCCTAGGTGACATGAGATCTTGTCTCTGAAAAATCAGTTAAGGATTTTTTTCTGGGGTAAAGATATCTTTATAAATGTTTTGAGTGAATGATTAGATTATTTTCTCAATGCAAACGGTGTTCACATTCTTAGGGATTTTACATAGTGTGTCTCTCTGTGTACAGAAACTATCTCTGTACATGTAAAGCAGAATTATTCCTAAGCTCTGATCATTTTAAAGAGATATTTCACCTTATTGGCATTCCCAAATAAAGTAAGACGAAGTATGGCATTTGAGTGCATGTAGCTGTCATGTTTACTGCAGGAAGACCTCAGCCTGGCTGGCTTCCACCAAATGTCAGTATCATTCCTTAATCATGAGCACAGCCTGAGATACCCCCAGATGTTTGCAAAATGACTACCATGGAGGTTGCAATGGCTGCCACCAGCTATCCTGGCAGCAGGAAATCACTGGGATATAATCTCAATGGCATGGCAATTAACTTCCCCACCCCACCTTCTCTGTAGGATAAAGAAGCTTCCTGAAGCCCTCATTTTTGGCAGCCTTTATTTATTCCAACGTGTTCACTTGCATCTCTTCAGCGGGTAAACAAGTTTTAAGGTTTTCTACTCCACTGCTCCACGAAAATATAAGAAAATGAGTAGAGATATGGCTCAATAAACAAGAGTACTTGCTTTGCAAGCATGAGAGCCAGCGTTCAAACCCCCAGCACAGGCATAAAAGGGAAGCATGGCCACATATGCCTGTAACCCCAGCATTTCAGGGCAGAGACAGGCACATATTGAGGGTTTCCTGTTGAGTGACAGACTCTGCTTTGCAGAGTCAAGGCAGAGAACAGCAAAGACACCTGCCATCCTGTTCTGGCATCTGCATGCATGTGCACTGATAAAGTTTGCAGTCTAAATCTGGAGCCCCTGCCTTGAGAGCAGGAGCCAGAGTGTGGCTAACCTATGAATTTAATATGATACTTAGCAAAATTTTGACTTCCTATTTTTACAGATGTAGAAAAATAATGCAAGAATTGATACAGAACCATAAATGACCAGAAATAGTCAAAGAAAACCTGAGAAGTACGAGCACAGCTGAGGGTATCACAATATCCAACTTGAATTGTAGAGTTATAGCGATAAGCATGATTTGGTACTGGCATAAAAATAGACTGTAAGACCAAGGGAACAGAAGAAAGGACCTCAAATGCATGTATGGGTATAGTATGTACATGCGTATGAGTAAGCAAATGCATGTGTGGTATAATATATACATGTGTATGAGCAAGCAAATGAATGTGTGGTATAGTATGCACATGTGTATAAGTAAGAAAATGTGTGTGTGGTATAGTATATACATGTGTATAAGTAAGAAAATGCACGTGTGGTAAAATATATACATGTGTATGAACAAGAAAATGTATGTGTGGTATAGTATGCACATGTGTATGAGTAAGCAAATGCATGTATGGTATGGTATGTACATGTGTATCAGTAAGAAATTGCATGAGTGGGTATAGCATAACATTTGGAAAGAACAAGAAAGGGTGTTAAGACAAACAAAGGCTCATGAAAAAGTTTAAGTAGATAGTGTTCATAGTGTAAATACCTTAAATGCACTCTCAATGTATAATACATTTTTTTGTGGAATATAAGCTCTTCAATGAGTCTATGTCTACACATGACTCTGTGAGGGGCTGCTACCTTACCCCTCAATAGGAGACTCAGTACATATGTGTGTCCATTGCACATTCCTGTAGGATGCCATTCTGCTAGACTTTGTGCATTTTATTCCTTAAACAGAAATCTCAGCTATGCAAATAATAGAATGTGTTGTTAAAAACAGCTCTAATATGTGATTTTGAAATCTCTGGAAATTTCCAAGAATACTGATTTTTTGCCCCTAAATTTCAAAGAATAGCATTTAAGAAGTTTGAAAACATAGAGAAACTTCTCATTTAAGATGATGTTTGAAATGATGTGATTTTTTGAAATATGCTAAACCCATCAAAAATTAATTTGACTTTTGCCAGAGAGGTAGGTTGTTTAATTTACTCAAGTTTTAGTGCTTTGATTTAAAATAGTGGCTGTGATGGCCTCTGGGTCTATGTAAAAATTCAATATTTAATCAAAATGCATAAATATAAGCAAGTGCTTAACTGACACACATGGACTACATTTGAGTCATTTTGAAGTCTGTCCCACATACATAATTATTCTTTTTCATTTCTGCTGCTGTAGTTACAAAAATAAAAGTGCAAAAAATTGTATAATTTAAACAAGCATGATTTTATTTTTTAAAAAATCTTATTTAGTCTTATTCCCTTATTACAGTTAGATAGTGGCACAGGGCTTTTAATTTTAGAGTTAAACCTAAAATTTTTATTCTAAAAGTATGGTATACACCCCTACTGTCATATTTGTTTCACACATATATGTATGATTTATAAAGGTTTGTTTTTAATTTTGTGTGCCTGTGTATGGGTATGTGCTTGTGAGTGTAGTACCAATGTGGGCCAGAAGGTGGCACTGAATCACCTAAAACTGGATTTGCAGAGTTGTGAGCCTCTGACTTAGGGTGATGGGCAATAAACCCAGGTCCTCACAGGATCAGCAAGATCTGCTCACCACTGAGTCACCTCTCCAGCCCTTAAAGCAAAAATTGTAAACTTGAAAATAATACTAGAACAATACTTAATACAAAATAGAATTGTGAAAACACATCAAGTTAAAAGGAAAACAACATTTCTAAGAATGGTTATCTGGCTAATTGTTGAATTTGAGGTTAATAACAATTTTTTGGAATTACTTAGAGATTGAATTTGGGGTTCAAAGTAGTACTTTGAGAGAGAATGGAGAGACAGAAAGGAACTAAAGTCTCAATGTGCCAGGTTCCCACAAAAACTATTCATAAAGCAATTTTCCAGTACTGGGACTAGGTAGCCTCATGTTCCTACCACCATAACTTCCATGCCACGATGGACTTGGAATTGTGAACCAAAATAAAACTTCCAATTGTAAGGTGCCTTTGTTAGGCATATGTCACAGCAGCAAGAGAAGCAGTCAATGCATCAGAATACCTTGTAATATGGTTTTGATTGCCAGGACTTTCTTTCTTGATGCCCCAAAGCCCGTTTTCTCTCTTGCTTCAGGGGCAGTTTCTGTAGCTCAAGGAAATTCTAATTTGACTTCTTATTTCTCAGATGTTAGAAACAGAATTGTCAGATATGCTCTGTGAAAATCAAGCTGTAATATTTTGCCTAACAAGCAAAAATATGCATCTTAGCATTTCAGTTCTTACAGTATAGAAAGACTTGGATTTTCTTCCATATTTATATCATTAGGTTGCATGAAATCCCTTCTCTTTCAGGAGCCTCTAGTTTGAAATACAAACTCATCTCCAACACTCAAGTCAAAGGTCAGAAGGGAAACTGAGGTCCCCATTATATCAACAGTAAACACAGGATTTCTTGATAAATGTTTAATTTTCTTTGCAGGTACATAATAGAGTGGGAAGTTTCAAACATCAATTAGCTATTGTCTTTGAATGGATAATTATAAGCTGGTGGCTTTAGAGCTGGTCATGTAAGAGAATATAAAATACAACAATAACAAAAATGTAGCACCAGTAAAAATTAAAATGTCAGGATGATAGCTCACGCAGAGAAAATTGGACCACAATGGAGTGGTTACTATTCATGAATATGTACAAGATGCTATTGTGAATGGTCATTTTCATAATGAATAACTTGAATCTTTTTTTCTTTCAAATAGAAGTTTCTTGCATGTTAGCAATGTACAGAACATTAACCACATTCATATATTTTACTCATACTAACTCAAATAGTGTTAACTTCTGCTCATGGTGGTGAGACTCTGTGGTTATGTCCCCAAGGTCACACCATCATTTGAATCACACAGGAATGTGGTTGTAGAGTTTGGTACATGCATTTGTACACGAACGCACACACACACACACACACACACACACTTAAATGCACAACTGTACACTATAACAAAAGTTTTCTTTGGCTGTGATGCTTCATCTTGATTGTCAACTGGAGGAGATTTAGAAACACCACAAAGACAACCTTCCGGGAAAACCCTGAGAGAGACACAGTTTCCAAAGATGAAAAGACTACCCTAAATATATGTCATTACAATGCATGGATGGGGTTCCTGAACTGAACAAAAACAAGAAACCAAGTTGAACACTTGCAGTCTTCTCTCCTCTTCTCTCCTCCATTCCCCTCCCCCTTTTGGCATCCTGATGTTGATGAAATGAGATGATTGTCTCAAGTTGCTACCAGAATGCATTCCCTGTGCTGATGGACTGTAAAGGAAAAGAAACCCTTGAACTGTTATCCAAGATGAGTACACAACAGAGAAAACTACTTTACCTAATCTAAGACTATTTTGTAAATCAATGTAAGCAGTAGTCCAGGTTTACCATCCTTAGCGATTTATTAACTTACTTTAGAAGTGACTGCAGTGCATCCATAAATCAGAGGAAATATTTCTGAAGTGGAAAAGAGACTAAACAGCCTCTGAAATGATTAGAAATAAAGTGTCACAGGCTTGGGCCTGAAGTTGAAGTAAAACCTGTGAAGTAATTGAGAAGCACATTCAGTAGTAAGCAACAGGATGTAATACATAGAGTTGAGACTTTGTGTGTTCATTTGCTGTACCATCATTGGCATTATCAGAAACTAGTGGAAATATATGAAATTGTTCTGAAAATTCTATGCTAACTACTTTCACATGCCATTCTGAGGCATCTTCAAGGTCTTTACTGGAACACGATGGAGTTGTAACATAGCACCCATCTATATTGAGGTTAGTGTACATCTTGTTTTAGAACTTTTAAGATTTTCATCCCACCCACCTGTCCCCACAGAAGCTCCTCTGTACCTATATTTATTATAATTCACTTTACATTTTCTTCTTCCAAACTGACCATTTCCTGACACAGACCTTGGTTCTGAAACCTTTGAGTATCCTCTGTGCTCTGAGAGAGTCCGGTACTCACCATATCAGAGCAGAAATTCAGGTAAGATTTCTTTTTTACAACTGGTGCTAGGGTGGATATTGTAATAAAAACTGCTATGAATCAGCCATTGACACTTTACTATCATCATCTCCCAGTTCAGTGACCCCTCAACCATAACCACTTAGTAGGTGAATGTCCAATGGATACGTGATGCAGCAAGATGAGTTTACCATGTGATTAAACAATGATGGTGCAGAAATAAGAGAATGGAGAATGTTTATCCCTAAATGGAGCATCTATACCACACTCCCTCATCCAAAGACTTTGAGATAATTGTGGAGGAGAGGTTAGAAAGGGTTGCAAAATTAGAGGTGGTTGATGACTACAAAGTAACAGTGTTTTCTGGGCACAACATGGCGGTTGTACATATGAAGTCGCAGCAATTGTGACAGAATGCACAAGATCTGTGTAAGTCCAAGCTGGACCAAATTCCAGCATGAAGATGGGAGTTGAACACTAAATTGTCTTTCTTGTTTGTTTGTTTTTCCAAGACAGGATTTCTCTGTGTAATATCCCTGGTTGTTCTGGAACTTGCTTTGTAGATCATAGTGGCCTCGTACTCACAAAGATCCACCTGCCTCTGCCTCCCAAGTGATGGAATTAAAGGATTAAATTATACACCTGTCTCTGGAGCTATTGGCAATTGTTAAGATGCAGGGAGAGGGAAAGTCAGTTTTCTCAAAGACTGTAGCCTGTTGTGCACCCACCAGGATCCATACAATCTAGAATTTTTAGACAACACAAATTAGTTTTGATGGTGAAAACAAATAACATCATGTTGGGGAAGAAGGGGATAATTTGGGAAGAGGTCAAAACACAATGAACTTCTCAAAAAACCTAATATAAATTTAACTGATCATTATGTTATCTATGTTTATCGTATCTGACATCACATCTATTGTATATAATACTTCTATCTTCATTCTTCACAAAATAATCAAAATGAGTACACACATACAATTTACAAAACATGTCCAGGGTGTTGACATATACCGGTAATACTAACATTTGGGAAGAAAAGGCAGTAGGACAGATGTAAATTCATTTACATTGGGCTACATTGTGAGTTCTAGGCCATCCGAGACCACAAGCAAAATTCTGAGCTACACAGTAACACATGCACTCTCTCTCTTTCTCTCTCTCTCTCTCTCTCTCTCTCTCACACACACACACACACACACACACACTCGAATAAAAAGAGATAAGAAGTTATTAAAGTCAGTAACTACTGAAGAATTTGCTAGACATTCATTCATACGTGTGTGTGTGTGTGGTGTGTGTGTGTGTGTGTAAAAAATTAAGTATCTTTATTCTGTGCTAGGTAAGTTTGCTGATGCAGTCTGTGTGAGTCTAGGTTGACCACTAACTCCCTAAGGCCCACATCTCATCTCATGTTCAATGACAGACCATCTGAATCAGCAAAGACTCCTGATCATTTCCTTGATTGCAACCATCTATTCCCTAAGTCATTCATCTCTCTCAGGACTCAGACTGTCAGCAGAAGATTCCTAGGGTGCCCTCCTTCTTAAGGGAAATTACTTTATCTTGATTGCCTGTTGCTTTTGTTAGCTCTCCTGGGCTTCTCCCGAAATCAATCTGCTCCATGAGGAGTTCAAAGGAAGCAATTAGGGAGCTGATTGTTAGAATCACTAGGGTCTACATTTCAGTGTCTATGAGTAGGTGTGTTCTGGGATCCCTTGATATTTCCCATTCTCTTTCATCCATTAACTTCTAACATAGTAGCAACTCTGTATAGAGAACTTAGCTTATGCCCCCTCTATGTCAACTATAGAGTTTCTACTAACAGTAAATAAAAACTTATGTGCAGTGGGCATATTGTCAGTGCCTAGTACCAGGTGAGATAACTCATATACTCTGATGGCTAAACTTATGTTAACTTTGTTGGCTTCAAGAGAGCATAGGACTATGCTACCAAAGACTCTGGGATGTCTCTGACGGTATTACTAGAGAGGATTAATCACAAGAGACTTCTTACTTAATTACTTAATTGGAAGATACTCACAGGCAGGAGACAGGTCTAGAAGTAGAATAGAGAGAGGCCTTTTGAGAGTTGTTCTTAGGGCTACCAATTTTTCTCTTTTAATTTTTTAAAACTAACTATTGGAATATTTAGCAATACCCTCTGTCCCTCATTTCATTCCTTTTGGAAAGTTTCTCTAGACATATAAAATAACAAAACTCCAAAACAACTAAGTATTCAATGTAGACAAATGTGCTGTTGGCATGACAATAATATACAATGGATTGGGGGAGATTTACACACCCTAGGGCTTTTGTTCAGTCATTTTGTTTCAGTTAAAAGGCATCATTTGGTTGGTTCTCTCTCTCTCTCGCTTACTCGCTCGCTTGCTCTCGTGTGTCTGTGGTGTGTGTGTGTGTGTGTACTAGTTGAGATGTCTATTTGTGCGGCTGCACATTTGCACATGCATTTGCAGTTCAGAAGTCAACTCTTCATCAATCTCACTGGACCTAGATTTCACCAATCCAACTAGACTGGCTGGTCAGCAGGCCCCCCAAAATTCTCTCTCCCCAGTGTTGGGGACCATATGAACACACCTGGGTTTAATGTCAATGTACGGACTGAACTCAGGTCCTCATGCTTGGGTGGATCATTTACCTAATTTATTTCTTTAAAAAAAATTGGTGTTGGAGTGGGTGATACTCATACTATGGTGTACTTACACAAGATTGATGACATATTTTGGGGGCTAATTCTTTTCACCTTTATATAAATTCTGGACATCAAATTCAGATCATCAAACTTATGCATCCACAGGCTTTACACAGTGCCCCATATCCCTGGCCCTGGGCTGATTTTTCTCCAACAAGGTGAGTTCTGTCATCAAGAGGACATCAGTGAGAAAGCTCACAGTGAGCCTACCCAGATTTTAATCCCAAAGAAGTTCTCTTGAATGTCCCATAGATAATAACTTGGGGAAGGGTTCAGTTCTGGATACACCAATAAATGATTGTCATTAATAGTAAAAATGTTGTTGGTTTTGTTTTACTCTTTTGGGGTAAGCTCCCAAATAAATCACATGGAGTTTTATTCTTATGAATGCCAGGCCTTAGCTTGGCTTATTCCTAACCAGCTTTTCTTAACTTAAATTATTCCATCTATCTTTTGCCTCTGGGCTTTCACCTTTTTGTATCTCTGTATACCTTTCTGCACTTCTTACTCCATGGCTTGCTGTGGAGCTGGGTGGCTAGACCCTGGAGTCCTCCTCCTTCTCCTTTTTTGTTCCTCTATCAGCTTCCCAGATTTCTTCTCTTCTATTCTCTCTGCCTACTGGCTCTGCCTATCCTTTCTTCTGCCTTGCTATTGGCCGTTAAGCTCTTTATTAGATCAATCAGGTACATTAGACAGACAAGGTAACAGAGCTTCACAGGGTTAAACAAGTGCAACATAAAAGACTACAACACATCTTTGCATCATTGAACAAATATTCCACAGCATAAACAAATATAACATATCATAAAATAATATTCTATAACAGTAAAAGATTGACATATTTAGCAAAGCTGATGTAACTGATAATTTCCATTTCATTAAAATTTATACTCATTTTTATTTGTGAATGTCCTTAAGTTGTACAAGATCTAGAAAACATTTCAGGGTTTGTAGAAATGACACAGACTGGGTAGAAGTTCAGAGTAAAGTTGTCACTGTTTTTCTATTTTCTGGAATCAAAGATTTGGTCAACTCCATAAAGGACTCAAAAGAAACAACAACTTCTACTTTCTGCTTTAGAATTGCTCATTTTCAACTCTTTGTTTTCCTTTGGGTTGAATTCATGAGAATGACTTGGATTTAATTTGGCTAACACATTCACTGAGATGATGATGTTTAAGAGGCAGACTTATAGAGGCTGGAGAGGTTGTTCAGCAGTTAGGAGCACATGTTCTTGCCGAAGCCCTGAGTTTGGTTCCCAGCACTCATGTCAGGTAGCTCACAACCGCCTGTGTCTCCTGCTCCAGGGCATCTAGTGCCCTCCTCTTGTCTTTATGGTTAACCATGCCCATATTCATGCACACACATACACACACATAAAATAATCTTATAAATGAGAAGTTTTCTCTTACAGACTTTTTTGAGTCAGAACCCAGCAGCAATTTAATATGGTTGAAAGCATAACTAAGTATCTGCATTATGCCGAAGGGGCTCAGTGTTTTGAGGGGGAGCTGTTATGCTTCCATTTTTGAAATATAATAATAATATAGTTAAATTAATTTCATGTGAAGGCAAACTCATTGTTTTCCCAAAAGAAAGTATTTCTTTGGGATGTTCAGATATCATTAACTTTGCCTGTACACAGACTAACATAAAATAAATCCCCAAAGGACCTGTTGTGCTATGAATGTGCAATGTCCTGTACAGATTCACATGTTTGGTCCCCATCTGGGGCCCTGTCTGGGAAAGCTGTAGACCCTTAGGAAGAAGTGAGTCACTCAGAGTGGGCCTTGTTATTTTGGAGTGGCCTCATTTGCTGTTCAATTTCAGTTTCCCAACTAAAGAGATGAGCATCATCCTCCTCCTGCTGCCTTCCCTACAAAGATGACCATATCACCAAGAACTGTAAGCCATGTGTCCCTTGCAATGCTTACTGCTAGATATCCTGACACAGCTAGCTGTGAAATATATACATTCCTCTCTGAAAATCCAGACTTAGACTTGAGAAACTATGCTTTTATTCACTAGAACTGGGTTTTCTTTAAAGTATTAATTTCATAGTCTTTCTAAATTTGTGTACACATAAAAAAGCCCACGACCCAGGAGAAACAAGTCATTTATCTGTATCCTGGGAAATAAAGCCGCATGGGGTTACTTCCTCCTATGTTTATGACAAATAATGCAGTCCAAGCTCCTGCCTATATTTGGAAAGCTATGAGTATAGGTTATTAGCAAATAACTAGTTATCTGAGTTTCTGAAAGTCCCCAAATGCAGTGTGACTCAGAGTATTGTGAGGTGAAGACAGGACAGCAAGCAGCTTACAAAACAGTTGGAATGAGGAGGAAGCAGGCTGTGATGGTAATACACCAGGCCAGAGGATAAAAATATTGCTATTATTTTCAGTGTGTTAGTATTTTAGATAGTTCTGTATTATGTTTTATGTAAAAATATTGATATATGGGATGCCATTTTAAGTTTATAGTAATCTTCCGAGATATGAAGGAATCAGGAATTAAAAGAAAAATATTTTTACAGGGCACCTGAAATGACTCAGCAAGTCAAGACAATTGCTGGCAAGCCCAAAGAACTGAGAAACACATTGTGTAAGTAGAGAGTTAATTCCTACTACTTGTCCTGTGGCCTTGACATGTGTGCAATAGCACAGGCTTTCCAACACATATACCCTAAGTAACCAAATTAAATTTAAAAATGAAATGAAAACAGCCAGAACACCCACAAACTGATGAAGAGATAATGAAATGTAAATGTGGCACACAATATTATGCAGCTGTGAAGAAACAAAATTATGAGATCCACAGGTTAACGTGTGGAGCTGGGTATAGTGTTTCTAAATGAGGCAACTCAGACCCACAAAGACAGGGGCTGCATATTCTGTCTCATGGGAAGATATTAGCTCTGAATCTTTAGATGTGTGTATGTGTTTAAGTTGAAGCCATGGTGGAGGCGTCAAAGAAATGGGAATAGAATATAGGTGATGTGAAGGTGGAAACATAACCATAGAACAGGAAGAGTTAAACTGAGTAGGAAATGGAAGGGCAGGAAAGAGGAGAAAGTGTGAGGAGAGATAATTGAATCTAAAGACCTCTGAAAAAATGCCATATAGAAATCCACTACTGCAGAAACTCCCTAAAGCATGCACATTTGTGTATATAAAGGGAATGTAAATAGAGTTATCTTGTGACTGCCCTCCCAGACACCATAGGCTATCCAATAAAGAAGCCAATGAGAAGTATGGGTTATTTTTATTTTGGAGTTGGTAGTCAATTATGTAGCATAAATGCCTCCATATTATTATAAGTTGGTCTTAGATACACTCTGGAATTTCTTATTTCTGAAGATACCACATACTTTCAAAATAGATTATGGAAAAATAAAGTCAATACACACTTGAAAACTTTATCTTTACTGCCTAGCATTGACCTCGAAGATTCATTCCTACTGACTAGCTTTCACAGTTTTGAAAGGTTCTATTCATACTAGGGGAGAAAAGTACCAATGGTCTCACTCAGCTGTGAACCCTTTGAGTTATAATAAAGACTAGCCTAGAAAGACACACTCCATGATTCAATTGTGGTATGAATGTTATGGGAGCAACCAACCACTTTTTAGAAGCCCTTTCTACAAAATGCCACTTATGACTGGTACCTTTAACTAGACCCCAAACAGATGGCTGACTAGTTTTGGGCCTGAAGCCCAAATAATGCTATTCTGCTAAGTGGACATAATAATAATAAACTGTTAATAAGCTGTTCCTTAAGTTCTTATTTTATATCCACAGAATGTGGCATCTGTCTGTAAGCAGAGGCTGCACATTGGTTTTCTGGCTACCCAAAGCTTAATAATCATAAGAAACTATATTAATTATAACACTGTTTAGCCAATGGCTCAGACATATTCCTAACAAGCTCTTACATCTTAAATTAGCCAATTTCTATTAATCGATGTATAGATTAATACATGTGTGACCTACTGGTAAGGTTCCAGTGTCTTACTCCTTTGTCAGACATGGCATCTCCATGACTCCGCCTTCCTTCTCCCTGCGTTCAGTTTAGTTTTCCCCACATAGCTATATTCTGCTCTGCCATAGGCCAAAACAGCTTTTTTATTAACCAATGGTAATAAAACATGCTCATAGCATCCAGAGAGGAATCCCTCATCTCTCAACCCTCTTCTGAGAAACTTCATTTTTTCAGTAAGTAGTGATTAATGTGCAGAACCATAAGCAATCAGCATGCAGAGAATAAGAGACTTTTAAGTGTTCAGGCTTCAATGGGACATCTATTTCACACTCTCTCCCAAAAATTCTTCAAATACAATCACAAAAGAGGATTAAGAAAGATTATAAGATCCATAAGTAGCAGACCACTGTAAGAAAACAGTGTCTGCCAGGTGATAGGGCCTTCCACACATCTGTGACTGTGTACTCCATAACTGTATAAGATTTTGCAGCCCAAAACCAGCAGGGATGGGGACTCATGAAGTCACACCACTAGCTGAGAGGTAACTGTGGCTGCATGAGGAATGTTAATATAATTTCTTTGGGGATGTGGTTCCTGAGAGGCTACCCGTGCCTCAGTACATGCTCCAATACCTATGCACATACGATGGGTTTCTTTTTTAAAAGAAGAGAGTGTAAAGAGTTGGAAGGGAGAAGCAGTAAATTTATGGGGAAGGTTAGGGATGATAAACTGGAAGGGAAGGAAAGGGGGTTGCATTGAATACAAACACATTATATGCTTATATAACATTCTCTAATGGTAAAAGCTTTAAAATGTAAAAAAGAAGTACAGCTAATGTCTTCTATTAGTTGAGAAATAAGGGGGTCTCAAAAGATGTTTAAAAGGCTTCTTATGAAAGTCAATAGATCTTTATGAACAATAGCAGGAACAATTCTTCAAAACAGGTATCACAAATTTAATCAAAGTGCACTCAGATTGAGGAAGTTTCCACATGACAGAATAATGAGAAAATTTACACTTTCAAATCAATAATATTTGGTCTTTTGTACTGCAATTGCCTTATTTTCTGTTACATTGTTCACAAATACTGTATTCAATGTTTAGATTCCTGCTGATTGTGAGTTAGAAAATCAGTTTGGGGAATGGTAACATAGCTCAGTCAATGTTTTTGCTGTCTGATCTCCAGCACCAGAAGAAGAAGAAAAAGAGGAGGACAGGAGGAGGATAGAAGATGTAGTCTTCATTAGAGCCTTCATCATCATCATCATCATCATCATCATCATCATCTGGGAATGTTGACATGGGTTTCTACAGCCTGAGCTGGGGACCCACAGGCAGAAAGGTCTCTGGGGCTAGCTGGCCAGCCACCCTAGCCTAATCAAGAAGCCTCAGGTCCCAGTGAGAGTCACTGCCTTAAAAAATCAAGGCAAGCAGTTCCTAAGTAGAAATATCTGATGTTGACCTCAGACTTCAAAGCACAACCTCACATGCATGAGTGCTACACACACACACACACACACACACACACACACA
>LOJH01009056.1:1140-26741 GCA_001685095.1 Ellobius talpinus
CTCTGGAAGAGCAGCCAGTGCTCTTAACCGCTGAGCCATCTCTCCAGCCCCCTGGCTTTTGGATTTTTAGACATTTATTTTGTGTATGAGTGTTTTGCCTGTATGTGTATGTGCCGTGTGTGTTTTGTGTCTGCAAATGCCGGAAGAGGTTGGTGGATTCCCTGGAACTGGAATTACAGATAGTTGTGAGCCACCATGTGGGAGCTAGAAATTGAACTTGGGTCCTTTGCAAGAACAAGTGCTCTTAACCACTAGGCAATCTCTCCAGCCCCTAATGTATTTTTCATATTGACTTACGAGGGCATATTAGTTACTAAAGATACAGATACTCCATGATACTATTCATATTTTCCTGGCTTGTCATAACTTTGGTGTGTTTATCTACATGTCTTAGGGACCAAACCTGGAGATGCTAAGCACAAGCAGTTCCACTGAGCCATGTCCCTAGTCCTCAGTAGGATCTAGATCTCAATACTTATGTATCTGTGCTCTCCGGCACCTACTGCTATACATGCCTAAGGATACCTTCCATATGACCACATTCCATACCACACCACCAAAGAGTTCAGCCATTTCAATGCCATGAAAAGCCCTCCAGAGTGCCAAAGCCTCACCAGCCTTGTCTTCCACCTTCATCATTCACAAATTTTCCTGTCACCCCTCCCTGAGCACCAGAACACACCCAGGATCATTAGAGAAGCATGAAGCATGGGAGATGTATGTCCTAGTGTGGAAGAGAAGGTGAATAAGCAAGAATATGAACAGTAGTGGGCACTGGGTGGCTTAATGGGAATGGACACCATAGACTGTTTGAATACTTAGCCCCCAGGCGTCAGATTTGGGAGAGACCAGGAGGTGTGGCCTTGTTGAGGAAGTGTATTACTGGGGGAGTGTGTAAGAGGGTTCACAAGACTAGCTCCAGTACCAGTGGGCTCTCTCTGCCTCCTGAGTGTGGATCAAGATGTGAGAGCTTAATTGTTCCTGCCACCATGCCTTTGCTCCACCATCGTGGACTCTAACACTCTGACACCCTAAGTCCAATTAAGCACCCTCCCTGCGAGGCAGCATTTCTCTGTGTCACTGTGGCTGTCCTGGAACTCGCTCTGTAGACCCGGCTGGTCTCGAAACTCAGAGATCCACCTGCCTCTTCCTCCTGAGGGCTGCGATTAAAGGTGTGTGCCACCACTGCTAGGTGCCTTCTTTTATAAGCTGTCTTGATCATTTTTGGTGTTTCACTGCGACAGGAAAACAACTAAGACAGAAGGTGATGGTTCTATGTAAACTGACAGAGTGGAGGAGGAGGTCCAGGAGGTCACTGGAAAGGCAGCATGGGAGTCTAAGATTGGGAAGAACGGCCCACGCAATCCTAGGGAGGACTCTTTCAGGAGATAGCGTGTATATCTGATGACCTTAAACAATCAGGAAGCCAAGGATGCTGGAGCAGACTGGCCATGGGGAAAGTGACAGAGGTACCATCAGCAACTGGAGCAAAGGCAACAGGTCATGCAGGTTTTTACATACCACTACAAAGGATGGCTTCATCTTTGAATGAGACAGCAAGCCATTTAGAGTGCATGATGAACTGTTTCCCAAGATAGCTGCTAAAGCACTAACTTGGTGTTTTACAAGATGATCTTGCTACTCTCCTTTGCTGAGAAAATACACAGAGTATGTGGTATACATGAAGCAGAATACCATCCAGCCTTTAACACAAAGGGGCTCCTGCAATGTACACTACCTGAAAGAACTTGCAGAACCTTGGTACATAAAATAGTGGAGCTGTAGGCATACGAATCAGGCCCTCTAAGTGCTGGGGCTTCCTCCAACCCAAGCAACCACCACCTTGGACAGTTCAGTGGCACCCCTTGCAAAAAGATCATTCCAGCAGGGCTTGTTGACTGTCTAATCCTCGTCATAGAGGAATGGAGAGGGTCACAGGACCCTTATCTGACTATCCAGACACTCCACCTTAATTTCATGTGGCCCTGGCGTGGGGAGTAGGCTCTGCAGGTAGATGACTGGAGGAAGAGGGCCCCATCTTTGTTGGGGGAAGGAGCACCTATACCCCTTACATCACCACTCCCAATGCTCTCTGAAGCCTAATAAATAGTTTCCCTAGAGTGAACTTTGACAGGATCATGCCTGTTTGTAGCTGGGACCTTAGGAGAAGGGAAAGGTGTTTATGATCTTCAAAGAAGGAATGTTAGTAACAGCAGGCTAGAATGAGACAGGGTGGCCGGAGCTGGAGTTCAGTGCTACAGTACCTGCCTACCCTGCATGAGACCCTGTGTTCAACCTCTAGTACCCGAAACACAAACAAGCAAGGTGAACCCAGACACAGACCATAAAGCTATGGTTACCAAGGACTTTGGGATCATGTTAGAGAACTCAGAATTTCACCTAAGAATAAGAAGTCCAAGAGAAATGTTGTAAAACATGGTGACTGCACTTAACAGTGTATTTAAAATTGCTACAAGGGGGAAATATGTGTTCTTACCATAAGAAGTAATACATGTTAATTAGCTTGCTTTAGCAGGTCTATGCTGTGCAGCAATCTTGGCACACTGTAAATATGCATAACTCACACTGGTTAATAATGAACTGACTGGTCTAGAGCTGGACAGGAAGAGATTTGGGTGGGAGAGTCAGACTAGGAGGATGCTGGGAAGGAGGGTGGAGTCTGAGGAGTCCTGAGCAAGATGAAAAGGAAGCAGATGTACATGCTGTACTGAGAAAAGGTACTGCCACGTAGTAGTACACAGATAAAATGTGGGTTAATTTAAGTTGTAAGAGCTAGTTAGTAACAAGTTTAAGCTATCGGCTGAACACTTATAATTAATATTAAGTCTCTGTGTAGTTATTTGGGAGATGCTGGTGGGACAGAGAAACTCCATCTACAATTCTATTTGTAGTTAAAGGCCTTAAACTGGATACCATAAATAATCCATTTCATTTGTTAAGTATAAACTATCAGCATAGTTGCCAAGATGTTTGATCCTTGATTGACATGTAAAGACACAAACCCTGCCACAGGCTAACTGGAGGCTTTAGTCATATGTCTAATAGAAAGACAACAAACAACATGGTTTTCAGGTTTAAATTTTATTAAAGTACAGAGTTAACAAGTTTGAGTTTTTTTACATAGGAAAAGGCCAGTCAATTTCAGGTAGTTCATAGAAAAATCAGCATTCAAAAAAAGGGTACAAATCCAAATCCATAATTGGCATTGTGACAAAAAAACAGCAATTTTAAAAGGTAGCAAAATCCAACCATGTCAGAAACTGTATAAACCAACAGTAGACTTATCATAGAAATTGCATTCAAACACTAATATAGAAAAAAGTAACCACAAAATTTGACTACAGCTAATTGTTTCCAAAAAATCTTTTTAAAAAATTAACAGATATGACTATAAAAGTTTTTGTACTTTTTCTTTGCAAAGTAAAAAAAGTTTAAATCTTTAATAAATGGAGACAAAATGATCCTCTTAAAATTTTTATAAATAGCTCTCAAGACATATATTACTCATCTGCTGTAATCTTTCTTTACCTGAGAGAGTTTCCCAGGAGCCTTTCTCCCAAAGGATTACCTTAAAGAGTTCTTCCATCATTTTGCTCATGTGAATGTGGTTACATTTATGCCGATGTCTTTTTGGGCAAATGCATTCCTGATTTACCTGCCCTTCCCCAACTAAAACAAAACCAAACACACCTCTTTGGTAAAAGTCAAGTATCTTGGCCTTTCAAAATAACTGTCTCTGAATGATTCACTGATGGACAACATAAAAAGAATGATCTAAAGACCCTGTGATCAGCTTTCCTGTCTGCTGATGTTACCACGACACTAGAGAGCCCATCTCTGTAAGAAATGAAAATGTTTACTAGTTAAGTTACACACACACACAAAACCCCTTCAGATTCTAGGCCCAGGTGCCAACCTTATCTCTGATGAAGGAGGAGGGCCCAGCATCCTTTCTGGGCATTCAGTCTCATCTCTGAGTATAAATGGTAGGCACTGGTATATGTGCTGGTACACCAAAACAAGATCCTGCTTAGAAAGACAACAGAAGAAGAAAAGCCCAGCAAGTTTAAATATAGGCTCTGGAGCTCCCTTCCAGAGAAATGTGAAGCACCAATGATGGGCCATCTGGCAAAACTTAAATCAGTACATCATCTGAAAAAGGCAGAGGGTGACAGTTTGGGAGGGGGCAATTAAGACTACAGTGACATCATCTGTGAAACTGGAAACATTGCCGTTATGTGGAAACTCCTGCTGGCCATTCCTTATGGGAATCAGAACCCCAAAGTCTCAATACCCCACACTCCCTCCAACTCCTTCCCCACCACAATTACCCAGATATAAAACTTCCCTAAACCTCTGGAAAACAACTCATCTGCTGACTTCCCAAGAAGCCTGGAGCAGCTACCCAGCAGTACAAAAGTGTGACTCAGCAATGATTGGCAGGCTTTCCAAGGGTGAACATGGGGACAGTCTCTAGTCTCCAACCAGGCACGGTGTCTAAGCACGACTGCCAGGAGAATCCCCTCCTGGCTTAAGTGTTTTACTCATAAGAAAGAAAGAGAGGGGAACACTACAGTTTCTAGCACTCTGCTGCCAGGTCTGCCACAGTAGAGGGTCAGATCCGTAGCTTCCAGGCGTGGAGTTTTATGGTTAAGCATTACCTTTAAAAGTTACTGGTGGATAAAGCAAGTTAACACTGCCATTGTTAATTCGAAGCAACTGGCACACTTTCCAGTTTCTCAAGTGCAAAAAGCTCTAACAGGGGTCTTAAACCCACACACGGACACACCACCTGAGTAGTTTCTGATCACGAGTGTCAGCTTGCCATTTTGAGACAGGGTCTAGCTGGCCTAGGACTCACAGAGATCCCCTTGCTTCTGCTGAGATTAAAGGTTTAATTCTTAACGTCTATCTTATCAGGAAGCCCACAAAACTCAAGTTTAAACTCAAGCCATCTCATTTCTGACCATCAGCTGAACCCTAGCAGCTGAGAGTAAAGATGGGCGTGGCCAACTCTTCTTGTGGGAGACCTAGCTTCTGAAGGGGAGGGCACATACCCCACCACCACTTAGACAACTGGAAAATAAGTGGGGCCTGGCCAGCTGACGGAGAAGCCACAGGGAGCTGCCGCTGGCACTGTCCTGTGTCTCCCTGAGCTGTTTTTCTGCAGAGGAAAGGGGACCGACAAAGACCAGCCTGGCCTTGATCCCCTATGAGGGCCAATTCAAAACTCAGACCTGGCTGCCGGACTCAACAGAGAAGACAGACCTTAGCAGGAGGAAAACATTACGCTCCATCCCTACCTCAGTTCCCCTCTGCTTCTTCTCACAGGATGGGTCCTTCAGGCTGCTGCCACGGAGCTGGCTCCCATTCCCATGGAATTCACTGGACTTTAGAGTTAGTGTGTAGCTATATCGTTTGTGATTTTCAAGTATATTTAAACTGCTGAGCTTAAAGAGTCCCTGACCTATACAAGGAATTAGGATGACATTTACAAACAAGGAAGGCATCCTTATTTGTGTACCCTTTAAGACTAGATCTCAAACACTGTCAATCAGGCAAGTTCTTCAGAGAATCCTCCCCTATTTATTCTCCCGTGGCACTTTAGTAGGTGGACACAGGAGTGAGGAGAAACAAGAATCCACATTTTGGCACATGGGAACCGGGCTTAGGTGGGTTGCAATTCTGCCTGACTTGTTGAGATAGGCAGAGAAAGAAACAGCTAGACTGAGCCCTTCTGAGAGGTCTAGAGAGTATCTCTACTCCACATGAAAGCAGAATATGCTTCCACCAGAGTCTGTGGAAGACTTGGCACTGGGGAATCTCCTAGACTACGAACATCAGCACTGAAAACGTATACCTGAGAGCACTATTTTCCACGAGTGTATCTGGGAAATGTCTGTGGATGGAGTTCTAGGAGATGCCCTCAGCCATCTACCTCTGCATCTCAGTCCAGTTCCTCACTTCCACAGCCTGTCTAGCTCTGCCTGGTCAGGTCTGCTGAAGCTCCTCACCCCAGCCCTTCTACTTCAAGGAAGCCACGATGCTAGCTCTGGGGCACACTGCAAGTGGGGAAGGCCTCGTGGTAGAGGAGAATGGGCGGGGGCTGCCCGTAACACTCTGAGAAGGGTGTGACTGCAGCCAAGAAGCAGTGTTTCTGTTAAGATCCTTAAAGCATTACTGTTAATACCACAAGTAAGAGCTGTAATCCTCTGCTGCTCGGGCAAAGAAAACAACATTGACTACAATCACATGAACACCACCATAAATAAGAGCCACAGTTATTGCAGACTCAGATTGGGTAGGCATAAAATGGTGGAGAATTCAATGGAGGTGAGATCAACTGTGCTTTTCACATTATTACAAAGATTACCCCGGAAAGAATGAAGAACCTCTGCCAAGGGCAGAGGGGAAGGGCCCTAACTCCCAGCATCAGGACCTCACAGGAAAATGCTGCGGCAGGGACATAGGGACGTAGTCTGAGGGTGGAGGACCTTCCTCTTGCCCTCTATAAACAGGGAGCCGTGAGGGCTCCAGGAGGCAAAGGCGAGTGACAGAGGTCAAGACCCACCTGAGGGCTAGGGCCTCAATGGTTTTGTTTTTGCTTCTTTATACCAAGTATGAGAATGACAGGCTATACAAGGCCATTTTCATCCCTGTGATGGATGCTGTGCCTCGAGTTCTGTTCTCGATAAAACACAAGAAAAACAGTGACAGAACTTTAGCTACCACATAGGGGACGGCGTAAAGAACTAACTGCACCTATCGGCTTGGCTAAAGATTTCAATTCTGGCAGGTCAGACTGCACACTGAGGAGCTGACTGGGAAACTCTGCTTGTTTTTGAGAGTGTTGTCAGACCCGGGGAAGATAGCCAGAGAGCATCAGCTTTTCACAGGGCTTCAGTTGCTGCTCATATCCCTGATGCACATGCTCAAAGGGCAGCCCTCCAGAGTGGGGCGCAGGCCTGCTGAGCCAAGGGGCACTTGGGCATCCTCACACCAAGAACTGCCTGGAGGGACAGCAAAGAGGGGCCACCAGGGTCCACAGGTACAGAATCACACACATCCAGCAGGAGGCCATCTTGACCCAGAAGGTGGACCAGCTCCCAGTGAAGAAGGTCTCAATGGTGGCATTTTCATAACTGTTGAGGAAAGGACACAGGTGTGGTGAGAGCGGAAGAGAGTTCCTCTGCTAGGCACTTCCTGCCCCAAGCAGCCGCTAATTTTCTTAGTAATTAATGGGGTTGTAACTCATATACATTTTAAATGTATCATTTGGTGACTTTTCAAAGACTCACAGGCTTGTAGAATCACTGCTACAATCAGTTTGAGGACATCGCCATCCTGTATCCCTTAGCTGCCCCCGCATTCCCACTGTCCCCCATTACCTGCATTCGTTAACTATTTCCTGTCGGTAGGATTTGCCCTTTCTAAGCCAAGTCATGTAAATGCAGTCATGTGGTCTCTTATAATTGGCTTTTTAAACGTAACAGAAGGTTCTTGGTGTTCTACCATGTATCAGCACTGACTGAGTCCTTATCTGAGATGCCTAGGACCAGATTTTAGAGTTTTTCACCCTGGGATATTTACATGGATGTTACCAGTTGAACAAGTCCAAAATTGGAAATGGGAACCCTCCCATGTCATGTTAGATTTGAGAAGATACTGGATTTCTGGGTTGGGGATACTCAACTGTATGTCACTCCTTTTTATTGATACACAGTATTTCATTGCTTGAGACTAACACACTCTGTTATCTCATCAGGTATGGACATTTGAGCTATCCCAGACTTCTGTGTTGTTAGGAATTACTATGACATGAGCATTTGCCTATAATTTTTTGGTGTTTTTTCCTTTTTGTCTTAGATATATACTTAGGAGGGAAATTGCTGGATTATACTATGTTCTTTGTTGAACCATGCAAAGAACTGCCAAACTATTGCCAAACTGTATTTTCAAATGTGGCTTCTGTTATGGGGTATTTGTACACTGTGTGAAGATGTATTGCTGTGACTGGCTTAGTGAAGAGTTGAATGGACAACAGCTAGGCAGGAAGAGGGTACTCAGGACTTCTGGGGACAGAGAGGACTCTGGGAAGGAGAGACATGGAGACAAGCCAGTGAGACTCTGAAGAAGTCAGACATATGGTACAGAGCAGAGGTAACATAGATTAATAAAAACAGATTAATCTGAGTTATAAAAACTAGTTAGCGAGGAGCCTAAGCTACAGGCCAAACTTTCATAATTAATAGTAAGTCTCCATGTCCTTATTTGGGGGCTGGGAATCTAAAGATAGCCCAACAAGAAAGCTTGCTACAGGTTTCATTTTATATTCTGAGCAAGACGGAAGGAGAGCTCCGGTTTCTCCCTAGCTCCTCCTTTCTCAGATGTTCCAAGTCAAAAATTCCTCCAGGAGTTTTCAAATGATCACTCGGAAACATCAAAGTCCACCCCTCCCTCAGGAAGAATGTCCTCTAGGAAGTGTTTTCTAACCCTAGGTTCTAGACTGTGACTCCTGGTCCATGGTATCCCACTCCCCAGTGCCCACCACTATCTGACACAGTGCACAAGTTTGGGTCATGGTCTGTCTCCTACTAGAGTGTAATCTCTGATGTGGCACATGAGAGCCACACAACACCTATTAACAAACACATGGATGCAAGCGGAAGTCTGGGTCTGTACAAAAAGTATAAACCTCCATGTAGGAATCAGATCCATTAGGCATGGGAAATTAAAAACTGGAAATAATAAAACATACGTATTTTGAAGTAGGAAAACCCCATTATATTAATCTTTCTTAAGACAACCTTTCATCTATTACCACTATGGTTCTCCAGACTTGCCAAGTGGAATTAGCCCTTCCAGTCTTGTGTGCTTTCTTTGTATGTACAGAGATGGGACTCAAGGCCTCTCACACTGAGCTCATGCTCTGCCTCTGAGCAGCCGCAGCACCTGCTACTTCTTAACTGCAGTGAGCAGTAGGTGCAGGAAAGGTGCTGTTCCACCAGGAAGAGCAGTGAGCTATCGGCTACAAAGGCTGTGGGCGCGGTGAGAGCTGGACTCCACACGTTGAGAACCACATTGAACTTGGGGTTTGTTTGGTTTTGTTTTGTTGCTTCTCAGACAACTATTTGACTTGACAGATATATTTACTCTGAGCTTGGCTTTAAGGCATTCAAATGGGACACTCACTGGAACCAGCTGGTCAAGGTCATCATCACGTAGAGGGAAGCCAGCAAGAAGACAAAGTGGAAATAGGAATAGCTGTAGACAGTGCCTTTCTTCTCATCATAGATGACCCGGGGGCCCTCCTTGACATTCTGCTGCTCTTCAGTGTCTGCAGATGACAAAGGGTGCCAAAGGCAGTGGTGAGCCCTAGGGGGAGCACTCTAGCAGCTCCTGCTTGTACCTTTCCGTCCTAGGTGCTGCTAAGTGGGAACAGTAACAAACTCCACCTGCACCTCAGTCACCCTAGGAAATTCCTGGACTAGACAAGTCAGCAAATACGTTAATTTAGTAAGGCAGAAGAAAGAGCTCTTAAAGACAGAGACTATTAGAAGCTTAGCAGGAGGGTAGCCCATGAGCTTTCAAGCCCCCAGGACTTTCCCTTCTATGAAGAAAAGCAAGTAGATGAAAAGAAATGGTACCCAAAGGAGGTGTAGGGACCTCTTGACATTTTCTTATCATTCCTTTAAAAAAAAGTACACATATTATACTTTTTTCTAACTCTTACTTAAATTAGACATGAACCAGAATCCACAGCAATTTTCCCTGCCAGCTGCCAACAAAACAAAACGCAGCGGCCCTTGAGGAAGATTTAAGAAGTATATAAACAGTGAACCAGCTTTGGATGAAGTGTGGTTTAGGTACCAACATAGTGCCCGAATTGCAGATGCTTACAGAGAGAAATCCCAGTCTGCAAGGCCATGGTCAGGCATAGAAGAGAAATGCTGCACTTACCCGCTCCATCTGGACCAAAGCAAAAACAGCACCGGGCTACCTGTGAGAGCAAAGGCAATGGAGTCAGATGCCTGTGTTCACGTCCCTAGCACTGAAGGCTGCCACATGGCAAAGCTGCTATCAGAAGCACATGCTGGCATCTCAAAAGGTTTGGCTAAGTATCTGTCCCAAGATACACTGGGTACAGTAAGAGGGAATACCTTCCTGGGCATGGGGATGTCCTAGCTAGGTACCCTGGGAGCAAAGCCTGTATACCAGCTCCTTTACGCATAGCTTCTGTTGCAGAACTGCTTTGTCCTGTAGCAGCCCTTTCTGGGCATCCTCCATGGAAGGACTGATCATGGAAGGCACATAAAGGCCCAGCTAACAGGCCAGCTAGGACACTCTGAGGCACCATATATGCTTGGGAGCACGGCTTGGGCTAAGCCAGCTTATACTGTCCTTTAACTTAATTTATACGCTGTCTAATTCTGTCACCTTCCTCTCCATTTCTCCCTTCTACGTGTGCTGACCCCTAATAAATTACCCAATTGAGCCACTCTGCCTCAGTTTCTACTTCTGGATGGCTGAAACATGCAGCAAACAAGCTGAGGACCTTATTTGTCTCACACTTCCTAGTGGTTCATCTGCTGCTACCCACCAATTCTGCTCCTGCCTTGGGGCTGGGACTGGGATCCCAGCTGAAGATGTTGAAATGGGGCAGGTGAAACAGGAAGCCAGCAATCTAGTTTCATGACAGTGCTGGGATACATGCAGAATGGAGACCTTGGGATCTGTGATTTACAACAGCTGGCATGTGGTATTCAGGGGGCCGAAGCTAAAGAGCGTGACATGGGAACGGGAGAAAGCTGAAGAGCAGGGCCCAGCCAGCTGCTGAGCAGGGACACTGCTGCTCCTGACCCAGCACTCAGGAGGCAGAAGAATCCTAAGTTCAAGGCTGGCTTGAGCAATGTAGTGAATTCAAGGCTAGCCTGGGTGGCAGAGTATATTCAAACCAGCTTGGGCTACACAGCAAGGTCCAGGCCAGCCTGTGTTATGTAGTGAGATCTTTTTTTTATATAGCAATAGAAACAAAACAATAAAAATAAACAAATCAGACTGCTGAGCTGACTGCAGATACAAATAGCTGGGACACTAGCTTTTTTCAGAACAATTTGAATTTTATATCCTTTTTCTTACTTGTTCAGAACAAGAAGCTCAAAGAAAAAGAAATGAAATTATCTAAGCTTTATTACATAATCACAGAAAGACTGATAAACAGAGTAAGAAGCACAGAACATGCCAAGACTGCCTGGGAAGCCAGGGCCCTTGCTGTATCTAGTGGAAAACAGCTAAACTACAGAAACCAGAGCATAAGCCTTTCATCCCCCGTGTTCCCGCTCAAGGTCAAGCCCTTGCCCTTGCCCCCCCCTCAACTCCACAAGACTTGGACCATGTGAGGCAGTCTACAATTCACCAATAGCAGTGGGTTCACTTTAGTCATGCTGAGGTCCTGTTTCTCTTGAAGCTTAAGTTACCACAGAAAATACCAGCTTGCTTTTTCAAAGGTATATCCCAGGCAACTTTACTTGGGAGCATGAGCCCACCTGCTCAGAGGCAAACGGTGGGCAGCTTCTCTGTCAAAGGAAAAGAACAACATTCTCTCTTAAATCTAACCTGAGACTTGCTGCTGTTTGAGCTTGAACCGTACACAATGGGGACATTGAAACCATAATATCCGACCCTCAGCAGGTGGCCACCCAGTCAGTGTGAGAACAAAGGAACAAAGGCCGCTTCTGGAGGACATTCTGCTCTGTAAGGGACAGCAGCAACCTATTCAACCCAGCACAGTCTTCTCCTGTGACAGAAAGCGCTGGTGAATGACACTGGTGGAGTAACAAGCCCTCATTATGGCTCCCTATCTCCAGGTCAGGTGCTGGAAGGGGCATCCTAGACAGCCAGCTTCAGAGCAAAGTGCCCAGTAAACGCTACTCAAATGGAGCCAGTGGCCAGATGCCAGGCACGGCCAGCAGCAGGGACCAGGGGCAGCAGCTGTGCTCCTAAGCAATGTGCTGTCAAGAACATTTACCCTGGGGCCACATCCTGGAAAATGGAATCTGTTTTCTGTAAAATGCAAAGAATAGCCCCTCACTGGGCTTTTGTGAGGACTTAAATGACACACGGAAAGCTCAGAACAGCACCTGGCTAGTGCTAAACAGCTTAGCCAATCACTGGACTGCCAGGTCCTTACCAATCCTGGGGTCAGGGCTGTCTTGTTTTAACTACCCTGCAAGTTTGAGTCTTCTGACTATGGTTCATCAAGAGCTCCAGATAAAAACCTTCTGCACAGGAAAGGAAACAACAGGGCTTTGTTGACTGATGGTTGGCTGCAGGCTCCGTCCTCCCATCCACATGCTGTGAATGGCGTCATTGGTGTGTTTACAGTTCTGAGGTCTTTGCTGCAGGACACACGTGTGAAGGCACTGGTGCACAATTGAGGTGTCAGTGTCTACAGGGCACGTGCAATCCCCCCCCACTTGCCTTCTCTGTCTTCCTACAGAACAGCAGATTACAGAACTGCATGGCCGTGCTCTCTATGGAGAATACCGATGGGTGTCAGGCAGGTGAGCGGTTTAAAACAAAAAGAACATCTGTATCCTGTTACAACCAAAGAGAGAGTAAACAAGGAGGAGCTGAACAAACTTCGGCTCAGACCAGGGGTGGGTGCCAGGGTAACGGGCAAGAGGCCAGCATTGGTGATGGAAAATTTAATTCTTTCATTTAATACACAGGACAATAGTGCTTTTTCTATACAAAAATCTTATTCTTTTTCAGACCGAAAATAGAACTATGAAATCCAAAGGGAAAAAAAATACCAGTACAATGCAAAGTAAAGATGAGTTTTCTTACTGTTTTAGAAGCCATATCAAGGGCAGGCCCCATGCCCTGCAGTAGATGGCCAACACAAAACCAACTCAGTGCTATCTCTGGAGATGTGCTGGCTCATAATGCTTTGCTTGGGCATTTTCTACCTTGCTTGTCTTTTGCTTAACTGTTATGGTTTCTGATTTTATGTTTGTATGGGTTTTATGTGTGTGTGTGTGTCTGTTTGAACACACGTGTGTGTGCATGTGTCTCTGAGTATGTGTATATGTACATGTATGTGTGCCTGTGTGTGTGTCTCTCTCTTTGAGTAAGTGTTTAGTGTTTCTTGTGCTTCTTGTATTTCCCGTTTGCTTTGTTTTGTTTTGCTTTCCTTTTAAATTGGCCTGTTGTTTTCTAAGAAGAGGGAGAAAGAAGAATGGAGTTGGATGGATGGGGGTGGGCTCTGGGAAGAGACAAGGGAGGAGAAACCATGGACAGAATATACTGTACAAAAAATTTATTTTTTGTTCTTTAGTTTGGTTGGTTTTTGTTTGTTTGTTTTGGTTTTTCGAGACAGGGTTTCTCTGTGTATCCATGGCTGTCCTGGACCTTGATCTGTAGACCAGCCTGGTCTAAAACTCAAGAGTCCTCTGACTCCTGGGTGCTAGCATTAAAGGTAAACACTACCACTGCCTGACAAAATAGATTTAAAAAAAAAGACACTAGCACACAAAGGTTGTCCTGCAAAGGGGACCTGAGCTGGAGCAGGGGAAGGGAGGGAGGAACTTACTTCCAGTTCAGGAGCTCCATATCGCCTCTGCAGAGCGTCTGAGCTCGACCTCGTGGTTGATGTCAAACTAGGAAGAAAAGTCAGAGAGCACAGTGAGAAGCTGTCATACGGAACGGAGGGGATGCTGCCTGGCACCTTCGTTAAAGCACATCTGCCCCCTTATCTCCATCTGGGGGTTTAACTTTGCATAAAGTTATCTGGGGGGCAAGGGTATGTCTGAAAAGGATGTGCTGAACATGAGCACATCTTCCCTCGCTCTTACTTCCTAAGAATGATATCTTAAATAATTTACACTGTATCAGACATGCCATCTAGAGACAACCTAATATATGAAGGATGTATGCAGATCTTTCATAAAAATAATACTTACACCATTTTATATGCAAGGAACTTGATTTGGTATCTGGGAGAGGAGGGCACTCCTGGAACCAACCCCGCACCAGACACCGAGGGAGGAACACAAGATACTGTGGTATCCATTTGTTATCCAAGCTTGTTGGCTGATTCTACAATGATCTTTTTATGTACACGGTATGAGATCATTTCATCCAGACACAAGTTTGCTGATAGCTCTGGTCTTCTATCTTGGTATTCAGCATGGGTTTCTGCTGCTCCTTGCTCAAATGCTAAAATCACTTTGTAATCCCCCTCCCCCCTTGAGTGTGAGTCTCACTTAGAGATCACAGTTACAGGAGGACCCGGAGGAGATGAGAGAAAAGCGAAGGGCAGCAGAGTGACACTTTCCCTCTGAAGTTTGTTAGAGGAATTGCTGGCCTGTATTTTTATTTTTGCTTTTTCCCCCCTTTAAATCCAGGCAATGCAGCTCAGTTAGCAGAGTGCTTGCATAACATGCTCAAATTTGTGGGTTCAGTTCCCAGCACCACATAAACTGGGTGAGATCATACCGACCTGTAACCCCAGACTTGAAGGGAGTGGCTTGAAGATCTGGCATTCAATTCAAGGTCGTCCTTGACTACACAGTGAATCTGAGACCAGACAGTAGACCCTGCCGCCAAACGTTCCCGTCTTTCCCTCCACATGAAGAGGTAAAATGGTATGTAGAACTGACTTGCAAAGGTAAAACTATCCACTTGTCCTCACATAAGAGCATGGAAGCACTTTATGCATTTAGCCTGAATTCCTGAAGGCCTTGAGTGCTGTATGCGGCAAACCCTGTTATGAGTGCTGGGGCTCCTCCATGAGAATGGAGCTACCCTGCCTCACACAGAACCAAGCTTACAAGGATACAGAGCTGCTGCTCAGGAAGCTAGGCTCCTAGGAGACAGGCAGGAATCAAGATTCATGTCACCAAACCAACCCCAGGAGGTGGCAGGGTCTTGTGTGTTTGCTCTCAGTCTCTTGCCCAAGGAGAACAGAGATCAATGAACTGCAGAGAAGCAATAGTCCCCTAGCAAAGAGGTCCTCAGGGACCCAGACCCTAACCCTCCATGCCTCCACTCTCCTTCCTGACTCAAGACAAACCTTCCCCATGCACTTCCGACTGCTGCATGCCAAGTATGCTTTAGTACAGCAGGAAGTTTCGGCAAGGAAACCCAAATTTTAATTTTAGTTTGACATCAGTATCTGAAGTTGTCAACTGAAAACTAAAGAAGAGTCTTTGGAGCATTGTAATAAATACTTCATTTTATAAATTCTTTGGAATTAAAGTTTCAGAAAGACAAAACTTTTGATTCAAGGACCTTTGCCACCTCATTCACCCTCAGACAGCACTAAACTAGGAAAGTCTTGGCTTCTCTGTCTAAAACTCCTTACACCCAGACCACCCCTAGGGACCGTGTCTTCCTATATGCAGAGTAGATGCAGCTGCAGTATGAGCCTTTTCCATAAAACTCTTGAAAATTGCCAGGCGGTAGTGGCACATGCCTTTAATTCTGGTATTTGGGAGGCAGAGGCAGGCAGATCTCTGTGAGTTTGAGGTCAGCCTGGTCTACAGAGTGAGTTCCAGCACAGAGAAATCCTAGCTCAACAAACAACAAAACCAAAACAAAACTTCTTGAAAATTAATGAAAACAATGGTTATGTAAGCTCTTAAAGCCTAGAATATTCTCTCTCTCCCTCCCCTTCCTATCTGTGTCTGTGTGTGATGTGTGTGTCGCTGTGTGCATGTGAAGGTCATAGGACAGTTTGGGTGTAAGTCCTTACCTGTCACACTTTGAGACACGGTCTCATGTTGTTCCAGGTCTCTTGTTGAGCTTCTAGAAATTCTCCCATCTTCTCCCACTCCCCATCTCATTGGAGAAGCACTGGGGTTATAGACACACGCTGCATCTGGTTTTAGGAATTTGAACTCAGGCAGCTATCTCCCCAGCCCTTTAATTTTATTTCTTTATTTTGAGGCACAGCCTTACTATGCAGCCCTTGCTGATGTGAAACTCACTATGCAGTCCATACTACCCTAGAGCTTATAGAAATCCTCCTGCCGCAACCTCTTGAGTGATGGGAACACAGATGCCAAACACTCTACCCTGGAGTGGAGCAAGGGTGGAAAGATGGACAGCAGTACCGAGTGATGTGATTTTTCGCCACTGAGAGAATAGCTAATGCAGCATAGCTTGTTTAGGGTCTCTGGATCCCATCCACAAAAACCCAAGTTCCTTATAATCGTTCACACATTCACCAAAATGTTGCCTTCCTTCCCTCCTCACGAGAAGCCATCGCAATACTCCAAACTCTGCCATATTGTCAAAACAACGCACAGTGCACATGCCTCCTGAGTACCTGCTTCAGTTCATGCCAGAGAGCCGAGGTCCCGTGGGTCCCAGAAAATCCCAAGAAAATTCCAGACTTTACTATTAGAGACCCCAGAGCTCTACTCACCCTAGGAAACTGACAGGCTGGCTGAGGACACGCCCCAGGCCTCTGCCCAGACTCTGTGTGACAAGCCTATGACGTTTGCATGGTGCTTCAATCACTGATTCGTGGCTTTCAAAGGAGACCAGCATTCCATGGGAGCCAGGGAAGGCTACCCCGTGCTCCTGGTGCACAGCCATGAAGAGTTCTGGCTAGCTGCTGAGGCAGTGGCAGGATTTCAGAAATTAAAAAGCAAACCACGACCATTCCTTCCTTCTTAAATCAGAGTGGCAGGCCCAGAACAAACAGAAATAACACTCCTCCACAATTTGCCATTTTTCTCAGCTGAAGTCAGCCTTCTTTACCAGAACATCATACCAACCTTCTTCCACATGGGTGCTGTACTGCTGTGAACAACCAGGAAGTTGCTTAGCCCTTAATATAGTCTTAGCTTCCCCACTTTTAATTCAGTGGGCATTTTCCTAGATGGCTTAAATACTAAAGGGTTATTTTTTTCTCTTAAGCATAACTAACATAAGAATAACTAAGGACCACTTTACAACACTGATGCTTCCTAATAGTCTAACTGTGCAGGTCACCCAGCTCAGGACCCGCCTTAGCAATACCATCTCAGGCCATCGCTGGGGTGGTTTCTGTCACATCCATAGAAAGCAACTATACCAGAAAGTGTACCAAAAGAGTGGGCTACTGATGTAACAAAGCTGACCATGTTTTTCTAGGGATGGTGGTGAAGCATTTGGAACTTTGGGCTGGAAAGGCCATTAGTTCTCAAAGCTTAGCTGATTAATACAAGAGGGCTCAGCCCATTGTGGGTGGTGCCATCCTGGGCAACTGGGTCTGGGCAGTACAAGAAAGTAGGCTGAGCAAGTCATGAAGACCAAGTCCATAAGCAGCATTAGTCCATGGTCTCTGTTTCGGTTTCTGCCTCCAGGATCCTTCCCAGAGTTCCTGCCCTTTATGGTGGATTATAAGCTGTAGGTAAAATAAACCCCTTTCTCCATGCATTTGGTCACTGTCTTAAGTTATGGTTTCCATTGCTGTGATAAAACACCACAATCAAAAGCAACTTCAGGAGGAAAGGGTTTACTTAGGAGGAAAGGGTTTACTTCGGCTTACAGTTCCTCATCATAGTACACTCAGACAGGGCAGGAACCTGCAGGCAACAGCACATGCAGTGGCCATGGAGGGCAGCTGCCTGCCGCCTTGTTCTTGGCTTGCTCATTTGCCTGCACAGGGGTGGTTCCGCACACAGTAAGCTGGACCCTCCCATATCATTATCAATCAAGAAAATGCACCATAGGCTTGCCCCAGGCCAGTCTGGTAGGGACATTTTCAGTTGAGGTTCCCTCTTCTCAGACAATTATCTCCATCTAGGCAGAATGGCCATATTATCTATTAACAGTAATAGAAAGCAAGCCAGAACATTCGGAAATCAGGAGCCAAAATATATCTTTCCTCCTTTACAATTTTTTGGTCAGGTGTTTTGTCGTGGTGATAAAAAAGTAGTAACTACTATCTATCTATCTATCTATCTATCTATACTATATAACTATCAATCTCTCCACATAATCTAGCAAAGGAGGCTCAAGCCAATGGCTCATAAAGCTGAGGCATAGCTGCAGATGATACTCTATTCTTTACAAGTACGAAGGACTCCAGGATCCTCCCCAGGCCAAGAACTTTAGCTGACATAACAAAACAGCATTCTGAATCTGAAGACCAAGGACATCATTAAGGACTTTCCAGTTGTGTCCAGTGGTAGCTGGACTTTGTCACACATTTCAGGAGAGGGTGGGAAGGCTGGACTAACAGAGCAAACTCTTAGGGAACCCTGGCAAAAGGACCGTGGTGAAAGTCATCCTGGAGTCCTGGCTGGGGTGATTCTCCACAGAGGTAACTCCTTGACATCAGGCAGAGACTCTAGAGAGAACATGGCCCAAGAATCAAGGTTTGGACAAGACAACATAGGGCAAATTCTCAGGAAGCCCTGGCAGTAGGACCTGGGGCAGACACAGCGCCTAAGGAAGTATTTGGCAGTGGAACAAGGGTCCCCCAGAGACCACAGACGAGGTAAGCAGGCCATGCTTTCTACAGTCCAAAATGTTACCCCCAGACAATCCTGGGTCTTACACCGAACACTTCTTTAATTTCTTATTTCTTTTCTTTTAATCTGCACACTACCTAGTGTTCTAGCCTATATAATTTCCACCAAGAATTTAACTATCCCTATAATCATGTTCAAATAACAGCTTCTCTCCAGACAGTGTGGCCTCATTTGAGAACATCCTCCAAACCCCCATGCTTCATCAGTGTAAACTCTGGAAACAGTTGAAACCCCCAATGGCACTGGTGCCTTCCCTTAGCAGCAGGGCCTTTCTTCAAGGCCCTATGAAGTCTGAGTTCAGTCCCCTGTGACCTAGAAGCTAACCCATTTGTTTATAACATCCCACAAGCTGACTCCTGGTGCTGCAGCGGTGACCACAGCAAGCATTTGATCTCCAGACCTACAGGAAACTCAGCCAGCTCCTGAGAGTGTTCGTGCCGAGTGCGACGGAAGCATCCCCTGCGCGCTGCTGCACTGTATCTTCATTCCAGGCCCCTATAGTTCTGAGGTTTAATTACCAGCACTAAGACCAACGTTTGCTGCTGGCATTTAAACAGGATAAATAGCAGCTGTCAGCTTTGAAAATTGACATCTTTGGGGAACATCAAACTATCCTCTGCCACCTCCACTATGATGCCTTAATTCTCAGAGACTCTCTCGCTCAAAAGTGATCTTTCTGGTTTTTCTTGTTGCTACAGTGCTAGGGAATAAATCTAGGATTTATACATATGGAATGGCAGGCAGATTCACTTCTACTTAAGCCCCAAATTAAAAGTGATAGGTGGGGGGTTTCAAATCCAGATCCTTGCAAAGGCTGAGAGTTAAAGAATTATTATGCTAAGTTGTGGGGCCATTACACACTCATGGGAAATGGACTTGAATCCATCTTATTGGTGTGTGTGTGTGTATACATTGTATACAAATGTTTCTGCCACTGAGCCATACTCCCAGTCCTAAAAGTGACTTAAAAAAAACAAACCTGGGTTTTGCTAAATTGCTGAGGCTAGCCTCAAACTTGTAATCCTCCTATCTCAGCCTCCCATATTAGCTGGGATTACAGTCACACACCAACATACCTAGTTGTAAAAGTGGGTCTTTACAACTCTGAGAAGCAGGGGGAAATGTGAGTGGGTGAAAATTTCATACTGTGAGACGCCTCAACAACTGTCAATCTATGCAGTGTACCCAGGAGGACTCTGCTCTTTCCACAGATGGTCAAAGCAAAGCTACACCTCTGGGCTAGCCTAGGAACAATCACTTCCCCACCCCAGCTTTATTAGACACTGACTAACCTTCAAAAAAATACAGTACTTTATTCTATTAAGTACCCTTACAATTTCTTCTGATATATCAAAAACAGATAAAAAGAAGTTTTATTTCACTACAAATAAACACAAACCAAAACACCAAAAACTAAAATAAAGGAAAACACTTATCTCTAATGCTACCACTACCACAAATTTCATCTGTCTCTTCCTGGGAGTGTCTGGGTTTTTTGTTTGTTTGTTTGTTTGGTTGGTTGGTTTTTAAATATTTATTTTATTAGTATGAGCGTTTTACCTACAATTATGTCTGTGCACCACATGTGTGCCTGGTGGCCAGAGTGGAAAGAGCATCTGAACTGGAACTAGGGTCCGAGGAGACTGTAAGCTGTCATGTGTGCTGGGAACTAAACCAGTATCCTTGGCAAGAGCATCAAGTGCTCTTAACCACTGAGACTCTCTAAGCCCTCTTCCTGGGAATGTTTATAAACACAACTGGACTTGATATTTTGTAAAAGAGAATGAGCTATAAGCAACTTAGTAACCTACTTCTCTCTTGACCTACCGATATTCTTGAGATTTTTGTTCATTTTTTATTAAATGTGTCTGAATGTTTTGCTCCCATGTCTCTCTGTACAGCATGTGTGTGCAATGTCCTAGAGCCCAGAAGAGGATGTCAGATCCCCTAGAGCTGGAGTTACTACAGCTGTTAGCTGCTAAGTTATTGAGTGGAAGAGCTCTGGAGGAACAGTCCATGTGAACCTGTTGGCCACCACACCAGCCCTGTTCACCAACACTCTCACATGCTGGGCCACCACACCAGCCCTACTCACCAATGTTCTCACACGCTGGCCACCACACCAACCCTGCTCACCAACGTTCTCACATGCTGGCTTTCTTTCGGCTGCTTGCTGTGATAAACACCATAACATAAAGCAACTTGGGGAGAAAAGGATTTATTTCATCTTATACTCTTACACCAGAGCCCATCACTGAGGGAAGTCAGGACCAGAATTCAAGGCAGGAGCTGCAGCATAGAGGATTGATTACTGCTGACTAGCTCCTCAGGGTTTGCTCGGCCTGCTTTCTAATACAACCGCCTGCACAGAGGTGGGATCACGTCCAGAGGGCAGGACCCTCCCACATCAATCCTTAATCAAGAAAATGCACCCCAGGCTTTCCCACAGGCCAACCTGATGGGGTCTCATTTTCTCAGTTAAAGCTCTTTTCCCCAGATTACTCTGGCTTTGACAAACAACTAGCCAGCACACAGCCAGTAGGAAAAGTGGTTGAATCAGGTATGGGCTCACCAGAAATGTAAAAAGACTTGAATCCCCTCGTTTAATTTTGTATATGTCTGTGAGCACATGTAGAGACCAGCACATCCTGGGTACCTTACTCTTTGAGGCAGGGTCCCTCACTGAACCTGGAGCTCACTGACTAGACTGCCTGGCCAGCAAGTCAGGATCCATCTGCCCACATTCCCAGCACCAGGGCTAGCAGTGTGGGTCATGAGCACTGGAGATGCAAATGTGAACTTAGGTCCTCATGCTTGCGTGGCCTTCCCTTTACTGACGGGACCATCTCTCCAGCCTCAGCCCTCTCTGTTTCAGTGTAGCAGGCACTAGGTAGACAATGGATGGAAGTAAATGTCAGAAGGGCTCCCTCAGACATAAGGAAAAGACTGTCACGTAGCACAGGCAGATTGCGGGTCAGTGCTGGTTAGAGAACCATCGCTTTAACTACATGGCATACATCCAAGCATTTTTGGCTGGTCACAGTTCTGAGCAAACACATTGTGCAGTGTGCAGATCCTTGCTGGCCCCTTCCTCTCAGAGGATCTGTAGAAAGTGTGTCAATGTACTCAGACATTTTCTTCACCCAGGCTGTCACCACCAGGATTGTTCAGTTTCAGCAAGAGGAAAATTATAACATGCCCATGACAAACTGAGTTTCTTACACATGGAAACCAAACACAAAACATGCTGAAGTAAAACCTCACTCTGAAAAGGCTCCCACCGAAAGGAAGCTTCATTACCAGTGAAGTGCATACCCAGAATAGGTAACCAACCACTTATTTCTGTTCTTGACTTTTCTCTCCAGCAACCTCTGAAGTGTTTTTACAGTAGAGGCTCCTTGGCAAGGGATGGGAGACACCCTGCCTACATTACATATTTCTCACAGACCCTGAGAGATGCTGCCTGCCCAACTTCATAGCACTGATGGTCTCAGAACAGGAGAGGAGGACACTTCTGTCTTTACTGGACCACGCTTAGGACAACCAGGCTTTCCACAAATAATAAAACAAAATGCTATTTCCCTTGGACCAGAGTTTTGCCAGACTATTCTGGCATATACTATGTTTTTGTCTTCCTCACTATGCGTTCCCTTACTCTTCAAGGATGCCACAGCAACTAATCTTCAATCATCTTTTAAACAAAGCATTGCTTCTATTTAATTTGCCCCATATAATGTAGTAAAGCATACACAGATTTCACGTAGAAGGCCACACAGCAGCAACAGTGCTGTCATCACTTGTGGCTATTTTTCTCTTATGGACAGGGGCTGAAACAACCTTTTCCCTGTAATATTAAAGCCTGTAAGCAGAACTTCAGTACCCCTAGAACTTACCATGAATATGCGATACACGCAATCAAGAGAAAGGTGCCCAGCCAGGTCACCATGTTTTCATCTCTACGCAGGTCTTGGCTGAAGTCAGGCACACATATGGTGACATTCTTCCCATGTTCATCTTGAACTTGAAAATACAAAGCAAACACAGTCGTCACATTAGGAAGGTCTACTGTAACCTACAACATTCACCTGGGAAGATTCGGATTGCTCTGGCATGACTCCTCTCAATACTGAGACCTTTACTCTGGGGCTTCCACTCTTCCCTGATTCTGCACGACTGCACTTTTGCTAGTTCAGAACACTGCTCTCCCACATCTGCACACATGTGAACACCCTGCACCCCCCATGTTCCAGTTAAGTGTTCAAAGATGCGACGACTCAGGAGTCAGTCACTCTTGCTCTTTTCCTATTTTAAGCAGAAAACAGTAAAAGTGAAGCCAGATCCATTTAAAAAATATTATTATGCTTTCTTTTCAACTGGATCCACAGGCTCCGAAGAGAGGGCTAGAGCACAGGCCTCCTGGCGTGTTATGCTTTCTTTTCAACTGGATCCACAGGCTCCGAAGAGAGGGCTAGAGCACAGGCCTCCTGGCGTGAACAACCCACTTAGAGACAGGGTCATGGGTGCCTGAAACTGGGGCTCCTAAGCCAGAGAAGACAGGTTACTACAGTTGGCAAGGCACACAGCCTCTTTCAGATTGTGACCTGGGAACCTCCTGAGGTAGTCTAAAAGTTTAAAGAAATAAATCTGGATATAAATGGCTGGATATAAATGCTCCTATAATATCCCTCACAGTTGTAACTGGCATTCTTTTAAAACACTGAGCTTTAATTATAAATATCCAGCTAGATCTGATTGTCAACTTGACCCCAAAACAGAAAAGTATACAAATCATTCTGCAAACACATATTCTAAATGGGAATTATCACTGGAGTTCACCTCAAAATAGTAAATATAACCGTGTCAGCTGTGGTTTTTAAGACCCTTGATTTTGGAGGCCAGCGGGGGAAATGATTTTTGTGAGATTGAACAAAGTTTAAATTCAGGTAATACTGTTTAAAAAGTATTTTACTGTTTGGGGAAAATATTTGCTATTTAAAAAAACCACTGTGAACAAAATCTCCATTAAGTTAAAACCAGAGACTAATACATAAGCAATAAGAAAAGGAAGTTTTAAGACCCCAGGGTAAACTAAGTCAGGATTGAGCTTTTTTGTGTACACTTAAACAACTCAGGATAAGCTATACTTACTATAAGACCTCCAATTACTACTTCCTACCATCACTATGAAGACAAGACTCGAGCTGAGCATGGTGGCATGTGCCTATAATTCCAGCACTTGAGAGGCTGAGGCAGGAAAAGAACAAGCTCAAGACCAGCCTGAGCTATGTAGTGAGTTCCATGCCAACTTGATTTTATAGTAAGGCCCTCTCTCAAAACAAACAAGACAGATAAGTACCTGTATCTAAATAATTATATTTATTTTCTAAATTTAGCAACTATTTTCTATCCAATTAAGACTAAATTTACTTGATTTATAGAAAATCAAATATACCTAAACATTCACACATTCATGCATCTGTATGTATATGCATATGTATATATATACTTATGTATGACAAAAGTGATAGATACAAAATATAACGATCTAGAAAACTGATATGAAAATTTTGTTCATAAGGTTGGGGGCTCATAATATTTTATTAGAATATAATACGACTTATGTAGGTTAAAATCTTACTTTTGGCACATGCACTTGGTCCCAACACTTAGGAGGCAAGACAGGTGGATTTCTGTGGATTTGCGTCCAGCCTGGTCTACAGATGGAGTTGTAGGTCCACCAGGATTATGTAACCTGCCTTTAAAAGCTTTCAAAAAAATCACTGTAACCACTTTTCGCTAGTAACAGGTAACACCCCACAGAACTTGCTATGTGTCAGCCACTGTTCTGAGTAATGCACACATCTGAACATTTTCACTGAGCTCTTAAAATCACACATAGAACAGAGCCCAAACAGTCACGCTCCTTGCTCTGTGTTCTGCTGTCCCTGTAAAGGAATGTCGTCTACGACAGGCTTTGAGCTTCCCTGCCAGCCAGAGACAGATCCAGGTCCAAACTGTGGTTTTTGGCTCCCACACCTTCACACTTTGTCCACCTCCTCTCACTGTCAGAGAATAACCTCCTGACATGAAAAATTAATAACTAAAAAAAATTGAAACAAAATGAAGCAAAACGAAACAAAAGACAGCAGAATAAAATGAAGTGGTTCTTGACAAAGCAGAACCATAGAATGCAGAGGAGGCCCAACACAACTGGGAAGTTGAGCTGCTGATCTCCGGTCATGTCTTTTCTGCACAGCAGGAAGACTCAAAAGACGCTGGGGGGTTGGAGAGGGGGCTCAGTTGCTGTCGGCCCTTGTGGCTCTTGTCCCCATGCCAGGTGCCTCACAGTGGCCTGAAATTTAGCTTCAGGGGATCATATGTCCCCTTCTGGGCTCCTGGAGCACCTGCACTCACATATGCATGTGCATATGCACAAATATGTGCATACACACACATGCATACGCATGCACACGCATGCACAACTGAAAAAACACAAAATTTTTAAGAGAAGAAATTTTGTTTTTGCAGTTAATGACTTTATTTCATAAAAAGCCTAGATCATCTTGCTTCTTTGACTTTAGACTCGACAGCTCAGACTCTAGGGAAAGGAAGACGTGCGTGCCATCGGCACACACCCCTGGACAACGTTCCTTACCTTGCTCTTCAGGCTTGCTGGTCAGTGCTGAGAAAGTGAGGTATGTGACATAGCAGCTTATCAGCCCCGACTGCAACAGCCCGGAGTGTGGCTGTCCTGGAACAAGACACAGACGAAGACAGGCTTGAAGGCCCAGCAGCAAGACACTGCACCTTAAACAGATTCCCTTCCTCACTGATGAAGCTCCTTAAACTTGTACACCCACCTTTACCAGCTAAAAGAAGAATCTAATGACATGTTTGTCCCAGAAAAAAAATTAAAATTGGGTGAGGATATGCCTACCGTTATACTATTATTTTTAAAACACCAACTTCTCCATAAACAATGCTTCAAAACCTGTAGCTATGAAACACAATGCCCAGACCCGTGGAGGTTTTTAATTGTATGTATGTATG
>LOJH01009058.1:0-27433 GCA_001685095.1 Ellobius talpinus
GTCTGTGTAGCCAGTGACAGCACGCTCAGCAGACAGCAGCTTCTCTTGGACCTCGCCACCCACCACGCCTGCTGCCACGGCCTCCTCCACAGATAGTCTGCGGTTGTGCACTGGGTCAATAATGAAGCCCGTGGCCGCCTGGGCCTCCAGCAGTACCAGGGCTGTGCCGGGCCTCAGCACGCCCTTCCACATGGCCTGATAGATGCTCATCTTCTCCTGACGGCCAGGCTCTCCCTGGATGGGTACCAGGACTCCCGCAATGCAGCTGGTGCCCTTGAGGTATCTTTTCACATCTTCGTTTCTTTCAATCTGGTCTACTGTGGTTCTGCCTTCTTCCAGGTCCTTCAGAGTCTGTCTAGTGATGACGGCTGAGCTGAGCAATTCCTCCGCTGTGACCTGAGTTCGTAGTCCTCGGAACCAGAGTTGCCTGCTTTTGCCCTCCTTGTCTGCAATCATTTGTAGAATAACTTCTACCACTCTGTGCAGTGCCTGGGCTGTGTCGCCTTTGTATATCCTGACCAGTTCCATCTTTTTCTCCTCTGACACATACTCTGAGTTCAGCAGTTCCCACACAGACCGCCTCTGGCCTCTGTACCTCCCCACAGTCACTTCCACTTGCTCTGCCTCCAGGGCCCTTTTAGTTGCCTCATCAACATACTCCATGTCCTTTTTGTCCTTAACCACTGGGAACAGTGCCCAGCCTGACTTCTCCTCCCTCTGGCACCTGTCCTGCAGCTCCTGGTACGTGACCTTTTCTTGTGTATTGGGATCCACAAACCTTTTCCTCATGTGCTTCTGATCAGCAATGAGCACAACAATGTCATCGCTCAGACAGCCACGCTTGCAGGCTGTTTCCAGGGGAACTCGGTGGTGGTGCCGTGGGTCGATGACCCCGCCTGTGGCCACCTGCACCTCCAACAGCCTCAGGGCCTCCTCCCGCCTCACTAACTTCTTCTCCATGGCCTGGAACAGTGGGATCGTCTCGCCTGTGGCTGGGTCTTTGTAGCCCTTTGCTGCCTTCTCTGCATTCACAAGCCTTTCTCGCAGGTCTTCACCCACCAGGCCAGCTGCTAAGGCCTCATCCACACACAGCTTCTGGTGGGTACAGGGATCCATCAGGTACCCAGTAGCAGCCTGTGACTCCAGCAACTGAGCTGCAAACCCTGCTGGGATGAGCTCTTCTCTGCTGGCCTTGTAGAAGCTCAGTACCTCCTGGGTGAGGGGTGCGGTCACTCCAGCAATACAACTGCTGCCTTCCAGGCAGGTGTTGACATGCTCCAGCTGGCGCAGATCCTGGCACCCTCGCTCCCCACTGTGAAGCTCATCCAGGGTCTTCTTTTCAAGGATTCCAGAATTGAACAGTTCTGCTGCAGTCACGTCACCATGGATGCCTGCCACCTTGAAGTTTTGGTTTTGCTTCTCTGTTTCTTCCACGGTGGAAGTGATGACCTCCAGCAGTTTATCTAGGCCTATGTTCTGGGCTCTGTACTCCCGCAAGAGCTTTCTTTTCCTTCCTTCCGTAAAGTACTGAGAAGACAGCAGGTCCCACACAGACACCGTCTGGCCTGCAAACTTGCCTACGAACATCTGCATAGTTCTGGATCTCAGAGCTTGCCTTGTGGCCTCATCAATGTACGTGTAGGTTTCTCCCTTCTTGACAATTTCCAGCATGTATAGGCCTGTCTCAGGGTCCTCCACACAGCGCTCCAGTAGCTGCAGGTAGGTGAGGTTCTCATGCGTGTTGGGGTCAAAAAAACCCTTGGTGTCATCACTCGGGTCAGCCAAGATGCGGTTCATCTCTTCATTGAAGTAGCCACGCTGGTAGGCCACATCCACAGGCACGCGATGGCTGTGGACAGGGTCGATGATGCCCCCCGTGGCAATCTGAGCCTCCAGCAGGCGGATGCCATGGTCCCGGACAATGAGGTCCCTCTGCATGGCCTGAAAGAGAGAGATCTGCTCCCCAGTGTAGGGGTCTGTGTAGCCGGTGACAGCACGCTCGGCTGATAACAGCTTCATATAGGTTTCCTTGCCAAACATCCCCGCCTGGAAGGCCTGCTCTACAGTTAGCTTCCGGTTCTCCCTAGGGTCAATGATGAAACCGGTGGCTGCCTGCGCCTCCATCAGCACCAGCGCTGTGCCTGGTCTCAGAATGTGCCTTCTCAAGGCCTCTGGGATACTCATCTTCTCATTTGTACCCTGAATAAAGACCCCAGCGATGAAGTTGCCTCCTTCCAGGGACCTCCTTACACTGTCCATCTCTGTTACTTCCTGGACTGTCCTTTTCCCTTGATTGAGTTCATCCAGTGTCTGCTTGTTGATCAGCTGAGACCTAAACAAGTCCCCAGCTGAAACCTGCTTCCGGAGCCCTTTGAAGGTGGCCTGCGGGGGCTGCTTCTCTGCAGCCTCCACCAAGGTGGTGACCATATTGATTACCTGCCGCAGGGCAGCAGCCCGCCCAGAACAACAAAGTGCCACCAGCTCCCGCCGCTTTTCGTTTCCAACATACTCAGAGTGTAGCAGGTCCCAGAGTGACACACTGTGTCCTTTGTACCTCCCCATGCTGATGGGCACCTTCATAGCCCTCAGTGCCACCGCAGTATGGTCATCCACCTCAAGCACGGTGTTCTGGGGCAGTGGTAGCAGCCACAGGCCAGTGTCAGCATCTGGCATGCAGAGTTCTTTGAGCTGCTGGTATGTCACCTTTTCACGGGAGTTGGGGTCAAAGAAGAGTTTGTTTTCATTCTCAGTGGCATTCAGCACCTGGCTTGTCTGCTCATCCAGGAGGCCAAGCTTGCAGGCCACTGCCTGGGGCAGGTGCACTCCATGGGCAGGGTCCACAACACCCCCCGTGGCCAGCTGGACTTGGAGGAGAGGAAAAGCCTCACTCTTGGGTACAAGCCCCTTCTCCATGGCTTGCCAGAGAGAAAGGGAGCCGCCTGAGTAAGGGTCTGAATATCCTGTGATGGCCCTCTCCACCTGCTGAAGCCGTTCACTCAGCTCCCTGCCCACCAGGCCGGCCTTCACCGCCCCCTCCACTGATAGTCTCTGGTTGGTTAGCGGGTTGACAAGGAAGCCAGATGCCACCTGGGCCTCTAGGAGCTGCTGGCCCAGGCCTGTGGGCAGAAGGCCATTCTTTACAGCCTGGGAAATGCTCAGCTTGGTCCCTGAGGGCTGCAAAAGCACACCAGCCACACAACCTGTGCCCCAGAGGCAGGCCTTTACAGCAGGCTCTTTGGCTACTTCAGCCGGTGATTGTATGCCCTGTGCTAATGCTTCCAGTGTCTCTTGGGTAATAATACCAGCATCTCGTAGCCAAATGGCAGGGACCTCACCCCGTGGGCCTGGCACAGTGATGCGGGCCCGGGCCAGGAGCTTTGCTGCATGCACCCAGCTACGCACGGTGTCCTGTAGCTGTGGCACGGAAGTCTTCCCAACCCTCACATCCTCAAGGAAGCCCCTGCGCTGCTCCTCAGTAAAGTGGCAAGAGGTGAGCAGATCCCAGAGGGATAAACCATCCTCAGTACCAACTGATGCCTGTAGGGTCTCCTGGATCTGTGTGTCAGTGGGGATAGCAGGAGCATCTTCTGTCAGGGGCAGGAGGTAAAGCCCAGAGGCTTTGTCCTGGAGACATTGCTCCAGAAGCTGGGCATAGCTGGTGTGTCCCCGGCCATCAGGTGTGGGAAAGGTCTCAGGAGAGCTGGACAAGGCCACCTTCATCTCTTGATCAATGCAGCCCCGCTGAACTGCCACAGGCATGGGGAGGTGGAGGTGGGCTGTGGGATCAATGACACCTCCTGTGGACACCTGGGCCTCTAATAGGCGGGTTGCTTGCTCCTTTGGGACAAGGCCCTTCTTCATGGCCCTGAACAGGGACACCTTTTCTCCAGAAAAGGGGTCTCTGTAGCCAGTGATAGAATGCTCTGCTCGTTTCAGCTTGCCATATACGTCTGCTCCCACCACTCCCCTGCACACAGCCTCGTCTACCGTCAGGCTCTCCATACTGCAGGGGTCTGTGATGGCTCCAGTGGCTGCCTGGGCCTCCAGCAAGGCCAGGGCCACACCAGGAGCCAGCAGCTTCTGCTTCATGGCCTGGTAGAGACTGATTCGCCGATTGGAGGGCTGTAACAGCACACCACCCACAGTGCCTGAGCCCTGAAGGTACCTGCGGATGTCACCCATGTGAAGGAGGGACTCTGGGCTGACTGCCCCTGTCAGCACCTGGTCTAGGAGTTCCTGGTTGATGATATGGGCATCTAAGAGCTGGTAGGCACTGACCTGGCCCTGTAGTGCAGGCACTGTGATGTCTGCCCACCTCGTCATCTCTTTCTCCAGCAGCTGAGTGACCTGCTCCAGTGTGACCTTGCGCTGCCGAAAGCGCTGCAGTAGCTGCCTCCTCCAGTCCTCTTTGAAGTATTCTGAGTTAATGAGCTCCCATGCAGAAACTCTCTGCCCCTGGAACCGTCCATATCTCACAGATAGCAGTAGACTCTGGAAGGCCTGCCGAGTGGTGCTGTCTACCAGCTGGGGTCGTGTACCACTAAGTGGCAGGAGGTGCAGGCCTGTCTCAGACTCATGTACACAGCGCTCCAGAAGCTGCAGGTAGGTGAGATTTTCATGTGTGTTGGGGTCAAAGAAGCCTTTGGTGTCATCAGATGGGTCCAACAGGATAGAGTTCAGCATCTGGTCAAAGTAGCCACGCTGGTAAGCCACATCCACAGGTACACGGTGGCTGTGCACAGGGTCAATGACACCACCAGTGGCAATCTGGGCCTCCAGCAGGCGGATGCCATGGTCCCTGACGATGAGATCCCTCTGCATGGCCTGGAAGAGGGAGATCTGCTCCCCAGAGTAGGGGTCCGTGTAGCCAGTGACCGCACGTTCTGCAGACAGCAGCTTTGTGTATACGTCAGGCCCAATGATGCCAGCCCTCAGTGCCTCCTCCACAGAGTATCTCTTGTTCTCTTTGGGGTCAATGATAAAGCCTGTGGCAGCCTGGGCCTCAAGCAAAATCAGGGCAGTACCAGGCCTGAGGAGCCCCTTGCTGCGGGCCTCATAGATACGCAGGCGTTCCTGGGAGTCAGGCAGCAGCAGGCCTGCAATGCAACCTGTGCCCTGCAGGTACCTCTGCACTGAGTCCAGGCTGCCCACATCCTGGGCTGAGGTCTGTCCACGTTCTAGCTGCTCAAACAGGTCCTGGTTGATTATCTCAGCCTTCAACAGTTCTCCCGGTGTCACAGTGTCCCTCAACCCAGAAAAGGTGACTTTGGCAGTGGCTGCAGCCTTCTCAACAATGGTCTTCAGCTCAGCTGCCAGCTCCTCCACTGACAGGGCCCCCTTCTGGTGCTGTTGGGCAAGCACTGCCCTCTGTTTAATGGGCACTGCCTCAGAAAAGAGCAGTTCCCAGAGGGATACAGGTCGGCCCTGGAACCTCCCTACAGAGATGGAGGTTGTGGCCTTTCTCAAGGCCTGCCGAGTGCAATGATCAATAAATGTGGGTCCCTGGGGCTCATTTACATGGGGCTCTCCAGGGAGAGGCAGGAAAGCAAGCCCTGTCTCTGGGTCGGTGACAGAGAGGGCCAGCAGCTGTTCGTAGTGAAGACTCTCATGTGTGGTGGGATCTGAAAAGCTCATAGCCTGAGAGAGATGCTGCAGAGTCTCTTCATTTAGGCAGCCAAAGCGCAGGGCAGCCTCCAGGGGCAGCCGGAACCTGCGAGCTGGGCATATAAGCCCACCTGTGGCCAGCTGGGCATCCAGGAGGCGCAGAGCTAGTGGCTTGTCCACAAGCTCCTTCTTCATTGCCTGGAAAAGGGGGATGCGGGAGCCGCTGAAGGGGTCATGATACCCAGTCACTGCCTGCTCTGCAACCAGGAGCTGCTCATGGAGTTCTGGGCTGACCAGACCCTCCCTGACTGCCTCCTCTACCCACAGAGGCTGGCCCGTGGCTGGGTGCACGAGAGTGCGAGTGCCTGCCTGAGCCTCTAAGAGTTGCACTGCAATGCCCTTTGAGAGCAAGTGTTCAACTGTAGCTTGGAAGAAGCTCTTCTTGTGGCCTCCAGGCAACAGGACAACCCCTGCCAATCCTCCAGTGCCCTCCAGATAGCGCTGCACCTCAGGGCGTGTGACCACATCCGACACCACCAGTGTGCCCTCCTGCAGGCCTCGAGCTGTCTCCTCATCTAGTACTCCTGCCTCCAGCAGCGCTGATGCACTGGCTGCGCCACCCAGGGTGCGAAAGGTAGGCTTCAAGAGCAACAGGGGCAGCCCTGAGCTGGGGTCTTGCACACACCTACTCAACAGCATGCAGTATGGTAGCTGTTCTAGTGTGTTGGGGTCAAAAAAACCTGGGGCACCCATGCTGGGCTCTGACTCCACCAGGCTGAGCCATGTCTCCTTGTCTAAAAGGCCATGCTGGCAGGCTACCTCTGGGGCCACTCGCACTCCTTGGGTTGGGTCTACCAGACCCCCAGTAGCTAATTGAGCCTCTAGCCATCTCATCCCTGAGGTCCTGTCCACAACTTCCTTCCTGATGGCCTGGAAGAGGGCCAGCTTTCCTCCTCCGTAGGGGTCAGGATAGCCAGTAACGGCACGCTCGGCAGCCAACAATTTCTCCTTTAGCTCCAGTCCCACAAGATCCCGCCTTAGTGCCTCAGACACAGGAAGAAGCTGGCCCTGGGCAAGGTCTACAAGGCCTCCAGTGGCTGCCTGGGCCTCGAGCAAAGCCAGCCCAAGCCCAGTAGGCAGGAGGCCCTGCTTCATGGCAGCGTAGAAGCTCCGGGTCTGCCCTGAAGCTTCCACATACACCCCAGCAATACTTCTGGCTGTGGTAGGTGGCACAGCCTCCGCTTGGGGCCCAGAACAGGTGCTGGGTCCCAACTGGTGCTTCATGATCTTAGAGACAATGGGTTGCTCAATGCCACTGGCAACCACAACATCAAGAGGAGGGGGTTGGCCATTCATCACGGACAACTGGTAGCCCAGAACTTGCTTAAGGTTCACGTGTGACCTGTAGGGGATAGAAAGATTCAGTCAGGGACCCTGAGTGGCCTGGCAGGTGGGAAAGATAGAATCATGGGGTCAGATACAGGTTCATCTAAGCTGAGAGAGTCCCGAATCCACAGCCACATGTAAGGAGAGGAGGACCTCTGAGCAGCCACAGAGGTTCATGGTAATCAAGGGACCTCCAAGGGCATGAACAAATCTCATTGTTCGAGGGAGAAGGGCCCAACCTGCAAGTCCCTTCAAGAGGGATTAAGACAAAGACAAGCTGCTCAAAGAACTCAGACAATGCAAGAGTCGGTATGGTCAGTTTTGAAATCAGATCGCACCCTACTTTAAATTACACCATATTGTACGAAACAGTGTCTTTCCAGGCTGTACCTCGCCCTGGGAGACGCCATTCTACAATTTGGCTTTTGCCATTTTGAGGGAAGTAGGTTGCAGGCCCTGGGCGGGTCCACAAACAGTACCATCTGTCAGGCACCAGCTTCCACACAGGCTGAAAGGACTTATTCCTGGGAGTAGAAAGGAAGGCACCGTAAAAATTTATCAGCATGAACTGTGACTGTAGGTACACATGGGCATATTAAAACCATTACCAGGGAAAACCAGGCCCAAGAATTTATCAGACATACCCATCTAAGAAAAGCATACAATTCCCTCACCCAGATCCTATAAAGTCATGGACGCCTAACACTGCGATGGCCTGGCCTTGCATCCACCTGGCACCTAGTGGTGCATTGAGGACTGGCAAGCAGAGGACCCCGCAACTGTCATTGCAGCTTTAGCTTGGCTCTGTCCTCTGTTGTTGATGCGCCCTACTTGACTCCGGGCTCCTCTATCATTTTGTCTCTCTGGACCTAGACCTGAACCCGCCATTTCCTGGTTTTGAACCTTGCTTTGGTTGTTCCCCACACAGACTCTACGGCTTTGTTCTCAAATCCTGACAGCAGCAGCTCCCTCCTGGTCTTGTTTGGCATCTTACCAATAGACTCTCAGAACTTCGAGGACTCTCCTTGAATCCAGCTGCAGCCTCTTTGAGTTATGTTCATTCTCTAAGCACACATATACATAGAAATATATAAAGATGTTTACTGTGTGCTGTGTGAGAGGTTGCTTTAGTAATTAAGATCGAAGAATCTTGACTGCCTCCACCTTGGCCAGATTACTGGAGTCGTTGGGATTACCTGACAAATTCTTTGCATTTTGAAACTGCTGAACCTTGTGAACTTGCTGTCGTTCAATAAATTCTGACACCGTAGAAAGATACAAACATGCTTGTCCACATTTCTGGCATACTGTACTCATAACACATAGGGACCTGAGGCCAGCTACTCTCAGGATTCCCTGTGGATTATCTGGCCTCTACTCCAAGCCTCCAGGGTTCTAGTGCATAGGGCTTGGGGCCTCCCCTGGCTTGGGGACTCCTCCCCAGTCCTGCCCTAGACTCAGAAGGTGTATGTATGTTGGGTCTTCATGCCTGCGTGGGTTCTGGGTCACTTGGCTCCAGGTCTCTAAGCTTCTGCCAAGACTTGGAGCTTTGGAGTTGGGCTGAATTGATTGCCCAGAAAGGCAACTCAAAGTCCTAACCTGCAGGACACGACTGTAACCTTATTTGGAAGCAGGATCTCTGCAAACGTAACTAAGATGAGATCATCCTGGAGGCCGGCTGGCTCCAATCCAGTGCACCTGGCATCTCTAGACGATGGCAGACTTGCTCAGGGAGAAGACAACCAACCACCTTGCAGACTGAGCCTGCACACGGTGTCCTTTCTTAGTTCACAGCCTCAGTATTTCTGGAACATTCTCTCTGCTCGGAAGTTTATCCAGGCTGGTCCTTGCATGAACTTTGGGAGGGGCCTGCCTACCCCTCCCCAACACACATTTGTATTGAGGAACTTAACAGACAGACTTTGAATCTGGTCACTGAAGACAGGATCCTCCTGTACCAGGATTCTGCTCTGACCGTCTGTGTCCAACGAATCAAAAGATTCCTGGCCTGTCCTCGGCTCTCTACACCTGCAGCTTGAGCCAGCCAGTCCTGAAGTCATAACCCGCTCTGTGTACTTCTGGATACAGATCTCGTGCCCTTACACGTCACAATCCCCCTTCTACTCTGTTCTTAAAGGTGCTTCAACGGGTCCAGCTGCACACTGACTGCCCGCTGGTCCACCTCCCACTCATCTAAGTCCTCATGGTTTTACCATGGCACCTCGAAGCTCATCCCGTCAATTCTCAGCCAGACTTCCTGCTCCTGTAGGCCCAGGTTTCTGCCCCATATGCACAGGAGCCCTTCGTGCTCTCATCAGCTACCTCAAGGCTCCTCACCAATGCCTACACCATGTATGGAAAGGTGGAAGGCAGGGAAATGGGAGCGAGGTTGGCTGGCTGGGCAGCATGCCCAAGGCAGGTGCATAGCCTATCCTGTGGATGATAAGTCAGCCTTTGATAGCACGTGATTCAGTAGAATAGACACTGACCAACTTAGGGAGGGTAACGGGCAGGTGGTCCCACTGACCCCTTCGAGAATTGCCCTCTCTGAGGGCCTGCGCCAGGTTCAGCCCCTTAACATGATTGCGGGGAGACTCTGCAGGCTATAAAGCCATGACCCTTAGGGTTACTACTGAGATGGCATTCTGGCCATAGCTTTGGTAAAAATGTCACTCTTCATTCCCTCCCTTGGACTGGTCCTGAGCCTTCTGGGGTATCCTACTGCTAACCCGCTGCTCAGAGTCTCAGGCCTCTGGCCTATAAGCTGGCAGGCACCTGGACAGGGTTAGCAGGGCCCAGGGCCCATGCTGCCAGCTTCAGGGCCACCATACAGCTCTTTACGGGTGAGAGGTGCTTGTAGGGCGCAGAGTGGGGCATGGAAAAAGAGTATATAAGACACAGATGGGAGGGGTAAGACCACGAAAGACTGGGAGTGATCAGTTGAACAGCTATGGTCGAAGACCCAAGCAACTACATTGTTAGGGGCCCCAAACCAGAACAGGAAACCTCAACTAGAACAGAACCACCCTTTGCCAAGTCCCAAGTCAGGGTGGTCAGGGCTCTAATTTAGGATGAGTATCTTGATTAATACATCCCAAACTCTCAAAGCCATAGACTCCCTTGATGCCCCTGTACCCGTGAAAGTGTCCCTCCTCAGTCAGCCTACCCACTGCAGGGGCCAATGCCTTCTCTCTCCCACAACTTAGTCTAGGGGCCTGAAAGGAGGTCAGGAACCAACCCAAGAGGGTGGCGGGGGATAGGCCAAGAATCAGATTGGCCAGGGAAGGGTTTCCTAGACCAGAGGACAGACAGAACACAGCGGTAACTAAGGACTCTTGAACACACAAACCTTTACAGAGACTGACGCTGAAGCCTGTGGAAGGTTGTGTCTCTCTAAAGAAAGCAGCCCAGGCATTGGCAGTGTGCCTGTGGCATGGACTGAGCCCAGGGCTCCTGGACTAGTCTTGACTTATCCATTAGGAAGGAAGTGGTAATGGCCCAAACACAGAACAACAAAGTCCAGGTGCTAGTGACGACCTGAGGAGGCTGAGGAGAGGCTGTTAGAGGGGTCTAGCCACAGAGAGTCCAAGAAAGAGAAGATCAGATGTCCCTAAAACATATGAAGGACAATTGATAGGACCATGAGAGAATAAGAGCCCAATTCCAGTGCCTGGGATACAGGTACCACTAGCCCCCAACTCCTGGGCAAGAATGGACGTCAAGAGAAACAGGTGCAGCCCAGCTCTAGTGGAGGAGAGCTTGGCCAGCCACTCACTGACCATGCTATGACAGCGACCTGGACCCTAGGAACACCCACCAGCTCCTAAAGCCTGAGAGTTACTGGGGTCCCATATCAGCTTGGTGTGGCCACAGGGATACTTTACGGTTGTCTCACGTCTTTAGGAAGAACAAATTAAGGTGTTCCTTGGCCGTGGAAGATGAGGTATTCACTGGGGGAAGGCCAAGAGGTCAGTGAAACTGGCTGTGGCCCTTTGCAGTGTCCAACAGAAGCTGCTAGCAGATAGGATGTAGGGATAACGTTAAAGGCACAGCCTAGACTTCGGATCCCAGGTGACACCCTGCAGTCTTGGCACCATCCCTTGGACATAGTATTTCTATTCTAAACCATGGATATTCCTAGTGCTAGGGCCCAGTGCAGGGTCTTCTCCTGCCCAGATATCAAGGCCTAGGAGCAGTGATCTTCACAATGGAGGAGTGAGTTCCAGGGTCCATAGAGAAGAAATACTTGTAAGGGCAGACTTGATTGGCAGGGGGAGAGGGGCCACTACACCATGGGTGTAGTGGTCCTGGTAGCCATGTGGCAGCTGACAGTAAATGAGAGTATACAGCTACTCTGGCCAAAGAGAGGACTCCCAGGGAAGGGGGTCTGGTCACACCCCAGTGACCCCAGCCGACAGCTGTAGAGAGTCAATGGCATTTTTTTCTAGAGGTAACAAATGACCAACAGGACCTGAAAGCCACAACAGGACCAGGTCCATCCCACAGACCTTCTCCTCCTGCACTTCCTCAGGAAGGTACCCAATGGTATCTGAGAGACTGGTTCGGAGTTACTGTGTGACTGTAGTAGACACAGGGTTGCCTGGATTTGTCTACTTTAAGGGACAAGCTAGACAGCTGGCAGACCAGCCTCTCCCACCAACCTGCCTCCTATCCCCTCCATGACCATGTGTGTCCTAAGACAACCTCTAATGACTCATCTCAGACTGTGCTCCCAACACTGTGAAGCACTGAGTTGGGGGAAACCATGCATGGTGCTACCCAGGGCAGGGCAGAGCACAGGGGAGAGGCCCTAGGGAGATGGAGCTTGGGTACCTGTCCCTTGACATATGGATAGATGAGTGTGGGGCAGGGGGAATCCAGGACAAGCTGTTCACTGTCCAGCAAAGGTGTGACACAGAGCCTTGGGACAGAGACTGCCAGAAGGGCATGGACTTGAGTGGCTCCTGACCTGGACATGGACAGCCAGCCCTGACAAGCACGCTTTATACAGAAAGGCAAGGCCTGAGTGAGAAGCCAACACAAGCTTAAGCACGCAGCTCAAGTTCCCTGAACAAAGAGGAGATTCAGGGTGGGAAGCCACTGACAAAGAACCAGAGAGCAGGGACTCTGGGGAAAGGGGTGGGGCTGAGAGACTGAGTTCTGGAGTGTGTGAGGTGCAGCCAGTAGCTGGCAGCCACTCCCTGTCAGTTGGTGGGTGACCTTGGACCTGGTATGACTCTCCCTGAGCCCAGCCCCTTTCCAGGCGTGTGGAGGAGTAGACACTTGGCAACTGCAGTGGTTGCCTGGGAAAACAACCAGACACAGGGGTCAAGAATTTAAGGAGTATACAGGGCTCCATTGAGGAGGGCAGGAGTCCCGGGAAGTGTTGATAAAGATAAAGGATCAGGGTCCCAGGTCTGGGACTGAAGCCTATGTAAGGGCTTAGAGGAAAAGTTTGGGGAAGGCAGGCAGCACACACTCCTCTGGCAGAGAATGAAAAGCCCTTCCTGCCTCTGAAGAGACCAGCGGCGACAGGCTGCTCTAGCCGCCAAGAGGAAAGAGGGTCATTTCTAAGCCAGGTTGGTCAGCATCTCTAGCGCATCAGTCACCACCTGTCACCACACTGAAGGGTAAGCCCTCACCCCAGGCTGTGACAAGGATAGGCACAAGAGCCCTGTTGCTACCGCTGCTGCGCTGAGCTAGGTCAGAACAGAATGAGGAGGCCAGGCTGGGCAGACTCAGCCCAGCACACACGGAGACAGAAAACTTGGCCTCTGCCCCATCGTGAGCAGCGTGAAAGAGGGTATCAGCTGTACCTTGCCCAAAAGACAGAAGTCAACGACCCTGTTGCAAGCTTGGCATCATAAGAAAGTGGGGGTAGAGACACAGCCTTGCTCCCTTCCTCTTCTTCCCTAGGGCCCGGATAGCAGCCAAGGGGCCCATCCCTGTGGCTGCTTACCCTGGACAGCTGGTAGCTCTTCCTTGGGTCAGCACCACCTCCCTCACCCAAACAGGGCTGCCAGGAGCTTCTTGATTGTTAGTGTAATTGCCTCTGCCATAAGATTTCTCACCACTAACCTCACTTTTTGCAAAGGCGTACAAGGAATACCCCACCTGCAGGGCCAAACAGCACACCACATATTTTGCTGGAACCTCCAGACAGCCCCCCCATACACCCCAACTGCATAGCAGCCTAGCAAGGACCTCAGTTTCCCCATCTGTCCCAAGGGCTCCGGGGTTTCCCACCTCCAACCCGGAGCTCCAACTGCCCAGGGTGGTAAATGGGGCCCCGGATCCCTCAATAAATCTACCTGGGGCCACTGGCCCCTGGCTTCCAAAGTGTTTCGGTTTCATTTCCCCCAACCTGCCCTTATGTCCCCACCTGCTGTGACAAGGGCTGGTGCAGCGTCCTCGGTCTCTCTGCTCCCTCCACACCCGAGCACCGCGCCACAAGCATTTAAATCTGCATGGCCCCTCCTTATGGTGACCCAAGTCCCTTCCCCAATGAGGGCGGTAGGCGGAGTTGAGGCTAGGCTGGGCTGAGACAAGACAGGTGGAGTGGGCAGGTAAGCGTAAACTATGGCACGGGGCAGGGCTACCTCTGCGCAACTTAAACTGGGAGAGGTTGCTGAGTTGCAAAGTCCCTCCCTTCTTCCCTCCCTATTACAAGTCACTGAAAAAGAATGCGGGGCAGGCGCTAGGTGGGGGGTGGGGAAGTAGCCTGCTTCAGCCCCTTGGGTTTGAATGGAGTTTGCAAGGGAAATGAAGACCCGTCAGAGAGAGCCGCAGTTCCCCAAACTCCTCTTTATTGCGGGGAGCGAGAGCCACAACCCCTCCCTGTGTGCTGGGACTGTGTGGCTCCCGCTCAGTCCCTGAGCGAGTTCTGCCACTGTTTCTTGTCCGTCTCTGCTGGATCGTGAAGTCTTCAGGGTTTCTCATCAGTGGGCTGCTCCGAGGTTTTGACCCTGTAGGAGCCAGGATCTCTGTGTTCTTTGCCATTTGGCAGCCCTGTCTGAAAAGACTGCCCAGGTTTCACCTCACCATTCAGTTCCTCTACCGGGGGCTCAGAGAAGGTCCTCAGTCCATCTGGAGAACCTGGCCCCTGGCTCTGAGGCCCATGCTAGCTCTCACCTTCTGAGGCGGGGGTCTGCTGGAACCCATTCGGATAGAGGTCCAGAGCCTCAGGGTGAGCACATCAGGGGCAGGCACACTAGGAGTCCAGCATAGGAACCTCTCATGGATCTTCTGGCTGGTCCTCCCCTTTGCTGCTCAGATATTCCAGGTTGCTGGGCTAAAGCAAATGCCAAATGGCCCCTACCTACCCACCCCCCAGGCCCTGGAGACTTGCATGTCCCTGCCTACCCCCAGCTCTCACCTCTGACAGGGTCATTTTTGACCAGAAATTCATCCAAAGCTGCCCAGCCACCTCCAACACGGACCATCAGGGCTCCTCTTGCCACCTGTGGAGCATAGGTGTGTCCAGCCTTCTACGTAGGGGCTGGGGGCAGTTCCTGAGGCTCTGTCCTCCCCACTGTCACAGGCCCACACTCACACCTGCTCACCAAGGCTCCTTGGACCTTGAGCCTGCCTCTGGCCACTGACGCACTTGTCCCTTCCGTGTTCCTTGTTCTGACCATGCTGTGTGGCTGTTTCTGGTCACTGGGAAGCCCTGGCTCCAACCCGGTGGGGCGCTTGTGGTCAGGCCCACATTTCCCCCAGGCATAGCCAGGCCAGCTTTGCTCATCCCTGTCCTGCTGCCCAGTTGCCAGGAAGCTGTCCACAAGGTCCTACTGGGGAATGTTTCAGTGCTGTCTGTGGCTTGGGGTGTGAAGAACACCCTAGACCACTTTATTCTATGACCAAGGCAATACAAGGCAATACAGTGTGTACCCCCCACACACTGACAAGACCCAAGTGTACCATGGCCCCTTGCTGTGAGGTGTCAGGGTAAACAGAGTATGTATCTATCTGTTCTTACCTGTCCCTGGTGGCCCTGTTCCACCTGTACCCACTGGTCCCTTTTTTCTTTGCTCCTCTTGCTATGCTCTGGCTTCCTCTGACTCCAACTCTCCATGATGACGTTTGCCCACCAAGGCCTCCAGCTCTGTTCTGAAATCTGCCCCAGGAGGCAAGCCTTAGCTCTACTTCTCAGATCCCCAGGCGACTCCTGATCAAGACTCCTCAGTGTCAGTACCTCCCTTGGGGTTTGAGTCCAGCACTTTAGGCTCAGGGCCCCAGGCGACTCCTCCAGCGCCCAGTTCTGGGCTTGTAGCACCTACGTATTAGGAAGCAATGTTAGGGAACTGGAGGAACCCATGCCCAAAATTGCCCACCACTCCTGAGCCAATATCCCCATCCTCCAGAGCTTCTCAGCAGTCCTGCCCAGCACTTAGGCCTTCCAGCTAACTCCTCCTAGGGAACAACACAGAGGGTGTTGCTCAAGGACAGAGGGTCCAGGGCACTAAAGCTAGTGTCATTAGGCTAACCCTGGATTGGTCCACAGTTACTTTGCAGGCCAAAGTCTCTGGCCACTGGTCCCACCTTGGTCCCCGAGGGTTCAGCCTGGCTCAGCCTACAGGAGTATGAGACCAGTCTCTCTACAAGGTGGCCCACAAGCAGCAACATTCCTTCCAGGGTGTGCATCCTGGAGAAGAGATGGGCAGATGTGAGCAGGGTAGAGGGCCAGCAAGAGTGGGCGGGACAGCTGGCAAACAGGCTCACCTCTCACAGGAAGGGCCAGACACAGCAGCCTGGCAGCCCAGCAGCTCCATCAGCAGGCCCAAGTGGCAGATGCTCCCATGGGCAGTGTCTCCTCTCCTCCTTAGCCATGACACCACCAGGGTTTGCTGTCCCCATAGGAACTCCTGTCACCAGAATAGCCTGGTGTACTGTTGGCTCTCCCGGTAGGAAAAGTTAAAGGGTGGAATCTTTTTTCCTCTGTATACCTCACATCTTGAGCCCTCTCCCTGACACCTCCCTTCACCTTATACCTCACACTAACTGCCACACTAGCAAGAAGACCACACATGCTGGCCCAGTCCCTCTACCCCTATGCCTCCTTAGTATGAGGAGGGCAGCCACACTCAGGTTGTGCCGATGTTCAGGGCAAGGTGAAGAAAGTCAGTAAAATCCTCCCTGTGGGTATATTGGATCCACCACCACCCATTCCCAAGTTGAAGCCCCAGTCTTTACTTAGAAAGAGGCAGTTGTATATATAGCTAACTGTAGGGTGAGGTCAAAGTGGAATGTAGGCACCAATGTGACTGCTGCCCGTAAGGGGGTGGGATTTGGGGACTGGGGAGATGGCTCAGTTGGTAAAGTATTTGCCGCAAAGCATGAGGACCTGAGTTTGATTCCTAGCATCTATGTAAACAACAAAACAAAACCAATCAGTATGGTGGCTCGCCAGTAATCCCAGCACCAGGGAAGCAGAGGTAAGATTCCTGGGACTCAGTGACCAGCCGTCTAGATGAGTAAGAACTCCAGGTCCAGGGAGTGACCCTGACTCATAAATAAGGCGGGGAGGGGGGCAGAGAGATAGCTCAGCTGTTAAGGGCACTTGATGCTCTTGCAGAGGACCTGGTTCAGTTTTCAATACTTAGGTCAGACAATTCATGATTGCCTATATAACTCTAGCTCCAATGGATCTGGTGTCTTCTGGTCTCTGTGGGTACCCACATGCATGTGTGCATGCATGCATACATACATACATACATACATACACACATGCATATTTAAAAATAAAATAATAAATCTTCAAAAGCAATAAGGTGGAGAATGCTTGAGAAAGACACCATATGCCCACTTCTGGCCCTCACACACGTGTGCATGCTTGCATACACATAAACACGTACATATGCATGCAGGGGAGTGGGATTTGAACACAAAATACACAGAGGGCACAGAAAGAAGACACTGTGCACATGGCAAGGAGAGAGGTAGAACAGACTCCCAGGAGCCAGCCCCATCCCTTTCAAACTCTCAGCTTTCAGAACTTTGAGTCAAGGTACAACCACAGTTTCAACTTCCCCATTGGTGATAGCCACTTCCAGTGGCCCAGGAAACCATCAGCCCGAGAATGAGAAAGAAATCTGAGAACAAGCAAAGGAACCTAGAACTTCTGGGCGGACAGCAAACCTCAAGAAGGGTCTCGTGCCTCCCAGCCACTCCTGTGTTATAGAAGAGGGAGCTAAGTGGAAGCAGAGCCCACTCTTGCCTGTTTGTTTCAATAAATGCTGGACCATCCCAGACTGTGAGTCAGAAGTAAGTCCATTTCTTTCTATCTTGCTCCTGACGTATTTTCTTTCCAGCTGTTGCATAAATGGGACTCATTCACAGCCATGCTTTTATCTTAATTAATAGCTCTCCACTTGCTGGAAAAGGCATGTGGATACTAGGTCACCCCTACCCATACAGCCTGGAGCTTGATGGCACTGTCCAAAGAGGAGCTGCCCTTGCTAACAGTCAGGGATGGTCTGATCTCCAGCCCTGGCCGTACTGGAAAAGCTGTGGCCTTAAATGGAGATTTGGGACTGTCAGAAGCTGGAAGGTGAGCATGAAGTTATCACCAGCAATCTGTCCAGCTGGCTCTGTTGCCCCCACTTCCCTTCCTCAATGCTCTACTCCCGTCCCTCCCAGAGTTCTCTGCCTTGGTTCCTCCGACAGCAAACAACAGTTCAGTCCAGTGTCCCTGTGGTCACCTCTCCCTACAAAGGACTCTTGGGGATACCCTCCTCCCCCTAGTTTGTCAAGGCACCTGCGAGGTTAGGTTCCAGTCATCCTCCGGCCTCAGCTCCTCCATGGCTGCCTGCTCCTTGAGGCCACACAAGATCTGCACAGCTGGCTCCAATACGGCCTTCAGCCCAGTGTCTTGCTCTCGAATCTCTAACCAGTGTCCCTCCAGGGGCTTCGTGTCTGCCTGAAGCACAGCTAGGAGGAGACACGAACACCTGAGAGCCCAGCCTTGGCAAGACCTTCACACTCAGCCTACCTTGGTTTCTTGAGCATGGGCCTGATCCTGCACCCAGCCCTGACAGGGACTTCTCAAAGACTCCCAGGTACCCCCAAGGCCCTGGCCATGTACCTGATGAGGGGCTCTCATCCCAGATGGTCACTGTGGGTGCCGCTGCATGACTAGAAGTCTCTGCCCACTGTGCCAGCTGTTCAAGCCGCTCTGCTAGCTGGGCCAGCTGGACGCTCAGCTGTAGGAGGAAACTGGCATTGTTCTAGACAGCCTTCGCCAGGGACAGAAAGAACGCATTCCTAGACAGTCTAGCTATACCCCATTGGGCTGCAGTCTCATCAGAGGGCATGAGGTAGGTAGGCTGGAGGTCTTCTTCTATGTAAAGTCAAGGGGGTACAAACACCTGCTTCTGATCCTTGAGCCCTGGATGTGCTGAGGCAGACCCCTCCAGTTCAAGCTGGGCCTCCGAGCCTGCTGGTGGCGAGGCCTTGGAGGACGCTGTCCTCTGAGCATATAGCAGCTTCTGTTGGGCACAGGCGACTTGTGACTCAGTCAACCTCACGCGCTCCTGAAAGTGATCCAGCTGCTGTCGCACCAGCTGAGCTTGGTCGCCTGCAGCCAGAGGCAAGAGGCCAGGGAGGAAACACCGACATTGAAGGGGAACTGAGGGACTGGTAGCAGGGATGAGGGCATTAGAAGGGTCCTTGGGAATCACCAGTGACGACATCGAGGCCTTGGACTCTGGGACTGGGCTAAGGGTAGACTTTTCTGTGGGCTCCCTGAGCATATGCTGGTGACTGGGTGGGGACCACTTACTTGTGAGGAGCTCTGTCAGCCTCCTTCCCGTCTCTAAAACCCTTTCCAGGTCCTTGGCACATACCCCAACCCCTTTGTACACCTCCTGTGAACACACACAAGACACTGAGCCTGTGACAGCCCACACCCTCCCGCCCCGAGCCTGAGCCGTACCTGGGAGTACAGTAAAGATTCCTCAGGGCACTTGGACCCCAGCAGTAGCTCAGCCAGTAGCTGTTCACTTGGGTTCAGCTGTACCAGCAGAGCCTTGCAGGCTGCTTCAAAACTCTGGGCCACCGGGACCAGCTGCTCCAGGAGTCTCCACCTTGGGACGAAGATGGAGGAGCTGGCAGTGATGCCCCTCTTGCCCTAGAACCCTCACAGTCCCCCACCTGTGGCTTCACCTGGTTTCTGCCTGCTGTACCAGGCGGTACCACTGTGTGCGCAGCTCTGCTGGGCTCCCAGCCTCTTGTAATCTTGGCTCCATGTGTGGTGCACGCTCCCTCAGTAGACGTAGGAGCAGCTACCAGACATGAGGTCAGAGGGCTCAGGCAGGGTTTTGGGGTCCCTGTCCATCCTCCTCCCACCACTGCCCCCTCTTTTTTTTCCAAGGGGGATTATTGGCTGTGGGAATATTAACAGGTATAGGTATACAGCTCACCCTTGGGGAACAGATCTATTGAATTCAAGCACATGGTAACGACCATTAGTTACCAGTGACTTGACCTGAGGTTCAAAGGGTAAAAGTGCCCCCCACCCTTATTCCTATCTCCTGGCCCTGTACCTCCTGTTCCCGCAACTGGGAAGCAGCCAAAGTGGCATCTGCAGCCAGGGGTCCCTGTGAGGCCTGCAGTTCCTCCATGCCATCCAGCCAGCTGCACAGTGTGTCCAGGGGTGCTAGGGGTGCCTGCAAGAAGGATGTACTCACCTCATCTGGCCTCCACTTGGACTCCCCACACTCGAGAGCTGTCCTTCCTCACCTGGGCTGGCTGCCTTCTTTGACTGAGGGGCCCCATCTCCACGGCCTCTGTGACCACTGTCTCTGTGACCACTGTCTCTGTCACCTCTGTCACCTGGACAGCACGGGAGCCCCACCAGGCCCAGGGGATCCCTGGTGGAAGTGGGCCCTGAGGAGTTGCGGATGGAGAGAGATCCTCTGGGGTCCTGGGGCTGGTGTGGGTCCTGGGGCTGGTGTGTGAGCGGTTCCTCCTCTCCCCCAGGCAGCCAAGCCTTGAAGCGGGGTTTCCCATGGTAGATGCTGAGCAGGTTGCAGGGTGTCCAGGTCAGCAAAGGCAGCCCTACAAGGGCAGGAGGACCCAAGTCAGGACCAGGGGGTCCACAGGACTGCCTGCCCCTACCCTTGCATAGGTTGGTGCTGGGGAGACTGCCCTGGCCTAGGGGACTGGCAGGAAAAGTCTAGCTCCATGCACCCTACCTTCCTTCAAGCCACTGATCCACCAGCCCCAGCCAGTCTGGCTCCAGCACTTTTCTTGCTACTGTTTCCTGGGAAACCCAGTGCCCATCCTCAGTCATGTGGGTGGGGGAAGGGCTGCGGAGAGGAAGGGGCTTCTAGCTGGAGTATCTGGCCCCTCCCCCTTCAGTTCCTGTATGGACCGAGGGGGGCATTCGGCGAGCTCAATTCCCACCCAAGTCCCAAATAGTCACTCACATGGCCATAGGGCTGCAATCCCTTTGGGTTAGGAGGCCGAAAAAAGGGGGGCTGCTATAATGGGTACCAGGCTTGCCCTGGGGATGGCTAGGAATTATAGGAAGTGGGGGCATCAACACACACTTTAGCAGGGGACTGGAGAGTCACGGGAATTTCCCACAGCCATGCGGGCCCCCAGGGAGTCCTGGACTACACCCTCTCCCAGTCACGTGGCCACTCCATGGGACTCAGATAACCCCCACCCAAGACTTCCTGGCACCCTAGACTGGTCTGCTCTGTTTCCAGGAACCTCACACTTGCCATACCTTCCCCTCCTGAGTCTGCAATGACCTAGCCCTCCTCCATCCTGGAATCCCCACCAGACAGAAGAGCAGGAGGGTGTGGATGCTCAGGGATCTCCACCAGTGCAGGTGTATTCATGGAGTCCAGCATGAGCCCACCGCTCACCCTCTACCCAACCATCATCGAATCTTCTACCAAGGAGTGGAGTTTGTGCTCAACAGACAAGCCAAAAGCCCTCACGTGCCCGTGGTCATGCTGGTCCCAGGCCCTCCCTCTCTACTGACAGAGTGACTTAGGAGTCCCCGGAGGGGCCTAAAGCTAGCCCTGCCCCCTCCACCCACCCCAAGCCTGTGACCACCCCCCTCTCCCACCCCACCCCGAGACCTGTCCCTGCCTAGGTTCATCTTTGTCATGAGTTTGTGTTGCTGTTACCTTGGGAACTTTCCATGGAAAATATTGGGTGAGGTGGGCAGGCTGGCAGGCCAGGGCAGGCCATAGACGCACAGTGGGTGGATGGCTGGTGGACGCCTCTCCCAGGAGGGCTTGTCTGTCTCACACCCTACGACGGCCCACCCTGTCCTGCCTGCTCTCTTTTCTCAGCCCCCACCCCAGGCCAGGCACCCAGTATGTGCATTCCTGGGGGCTGGAAGGGCGTGTCCCAGCACAAGCCTGCCTACACCTGGCATGCAGATCTCATTCCCTCCTGTCTACCCTGCTTCTTTAAGGGATCATGGTGTTCCTAGGAGCAGCTGCACCAAGCAGTCTCTGGGTCATACCCCAGATTGGGTATGTAGTCTGGAATGCCCCCCTCCCCTTCTCTGCACTCATCCTTGGGTCTCCATCGCTAAGAGGGATGAGGGTGACCCCTGCCTCTGATACCTGGCCTCTGACTTGTTCTGCTGTTCAAGGCAGAACCAGGTCAAATTTCTGTACAAATCTCCCTGTAGCTGCCCACGGCTGGGACAGTAGAGGCCCAAATATGGGGAGGTTCTGAAGCCTATTTGGGGTTGCTGCCTCCTTTCTCACTTGCCCCAGGTCAGGATCCTATGCCGAGCTTGGACCCCCTAGACAAGAGAGGACAAAGCCCCCAGCAGGACCCTCCAAACTTGTCGCTTCTATTCTGATTCAAAGGTTCTAATAGTCACATTCCAGAGATCCTAGCAGCTTAGTGACCACACGACCTCCTTTGTGTATGAAGTTCCTGAATTATACCAGGTAAGTGGATGACCAGGAAGGAGTAGAGCTGACCAAACTGCTCACACTCCTGAACATCCAGGCAAGGACAAGAGCCCACAGCTGTGTGACTTGGAGCCTCTCCTTGGTGCTGCCTCTGGGACCTCACATAGGCCTCTCTCCTTGAATCTCCTTTTAGAAGCCCCTCCCTTGTACATTCACACTGAGATCGTGGTACCCCACCCTGGGACCCCTTAATTAGTGCCCCCTTCCCTACTAGTTTCAACCCTCAGAAGACCACGGCCCTGTCACTAAGGCAAGTAGCCACAAGCGCAGGGAAACACATAGGGCTCACTGCATGCTGAACCTAGGGTAAAGTTCAGATAGTTCCAGACTACAGAGAGGAATACAGGCTGCTGCGGGTCTGCAACACAGCCCAAAACGGTCCTGGTTGGACCAATTCCTACAAGTGGACACTCACAGCAGTTCTAATAGTGGCCAGAGGTCAGCCCGGACAGCACTGATAGGGATGAGCTAGCTGCCATACACTTATGGGACCATGGATCCAGGGAACAGTGATGCTGGCCTTGGGGAATCTCTGCTAGGCAAGAAGGCTGAGGTAGCCAGGGGAACTGAGCCTACGTCTGTGGCCCAGGGATGGATGATGGAGGGGCTGTCCTGTGCACGGCTTTACTATCAGGGTACCCGAGCCCCTGGAGGAGAGTAGCAGGGGGAGGCCCTAATAGAGCTGACTCAGAGGTCCCTCTTGACAAGGCTGTGTATATAGACACGAGCGGCGTGGCTTTGCAAGATACAAAGCTTTCTAGGAAAGAAAGCACAATAAAAGAGTGTGGTGGCGGGAACGAGAATGGTCCCAATAGGCTCATATATTTGAATGTTCAGTCACCAGGGAATGGAACTGTTTGAGAGGATTAGAAGGATTGGGGGTGTGGCCTTGTTGGATGAAGTGTGTCACTGTGAGTGGGCTTTAAGGTTTTCAAAGCCCATGACAGGCCCAGTTAGCTCTCTCCCTTGACCTGTGTGGATCAGAATGTAGCTCGAGGCTACGGTTCCAGCATCATAAGTACCAACATAGTCCCCATCATGACGATAATGGACAAAGCCTCTGAAACTGTAAGCAAGTCCCCAGTTAAATGTTTCCTTTCATAAGAGAGCCCTTGGCCATGGAGTGTCTTTAGAGCAATAGAAAAGTGACCGAGACAAAGAGTAAAGTTTCAACATTTAGCAGTGCATATGTTTTATGATAGAAAAGCCTGGGCTGTTTGAAGAAACTGAGTCCAGGGATTTACACCCAGTCTGGGCAGCAGAGGTTCCTTAGCTCTTCAAGTTGGAGGACAAATGGCTGGCCACATGGTATGTCTTAAGTGCTGTGGTCCCATGAAGAATAGGCAGAATATGGCCTTTGACTGATCATAGAAGCAAACAAGGCTAAAAGACAATAAACAAACAAATAAATGAATAAAGAAAGAAGAAAAAGAGCATTTTAGAATGTTCAGTCTTAAGCCGAAAGGAGGCATGAGTACCTAGGGAACTTGGGCCAGCCTCCAGTCTGGTGAGCTAAAAACCGAGTGATCCCCAGGACCAGGCTGACCAAGATACAGGATACCCATCAACCTTTTACCCAAAAGTTCTAGAAAAATCTCATGGTCTCTCAGGGGTTTTGGCTGGGGCACCTGATATTACAGGTTGAACTCTGTCCTAAAAGCTATCTATGTTCAACTCCTAATCCAAACCTGGGAGTGTGACCTTATTTGGAAATGGATTTTTTGCATTTGTCATCAAGTTGAGGTCACTAGAATGGGCTGCCGTCCAATATAAATGTGACCTTGTGAGAGAATGCGGTGTGAATATGAGACACACTGGCAAGAAATGACTCCACGAGGAAGCAGAAATGGGAGGACCTGCAACCTCCCGCAAGGTGCCTCAGGTTTGGAAGCGATCATCAGAGGTGGAGCAGAAAGAGTTCAACCTGAACTGCAGGGGGAATCACACACTAACCCCCAGAACTGAAGGGATAGAGCATTTCTATTTTCTTTGAGCCCCCAACCTGCGGTCCGTTGCTATGGTGACCTCAAGACAACCTGACTGCATAGCTGTGAGCCAGTCATGATGACCAGGCAGGTGGCATCCCTCTGACTTAGTCCAAGTCAGGTTCTCTTTGGGGCTGGTGTGGCACCACTACCACCTCATACAATTCATCTGCAGGTAGAGGGGAGAGGTTTCCAGAAAAGGCCAAGTAAAGACTGTACTCGGGGACACAGACACCTGGTAGGTCAGGGCTCAAGACTCCAAGTTGGGATCCAGGACCAGCACACAAGGTTCTGGCAATGAAGAGAGTTGGCACACAGAAGGTGAGTGTGCCAGCAATATCTGGAGCATCTGTAGTGCTGTGGCTGCAGCATGTCTCTAATCCATCTTCCACTCTCCACACTGACAAGTCAATCCTATTTTTCTAGAAATCATGGCATCCGCCACAGTTCTGAGGAATCAGTGATCAGCAGGTAGATCTGAGGAGACTGCATGAACTCCTGTAAAGGCTGCCAGGACACCATGGCAACGCCCTGGGGGCTGCACACTGTTTCCTGGTGTTCCTGCCCTAGTAACACCCTCAGGCCCTGGAAATTTGCTTGGCAGGTGAATACAGATGTAACAAAGTGTGCCTAGGGTTAAGTTTCNGGGGGGGGACAGAGCTCAGTGTCAGAGTGCTTTCCAAACAACTCCAAGGTCTTGAGTTCAACCCCAGCACCCTCCTTCTCTCCAACCTCTACTGCCCTGCCCTCGCCCCCCAAAATTCCAGTACTGGGGAAGCAGAGACAGGAGGATCTTGGGTCTCTTGATGGCCAGCCAATCTAGCTAAATTGATGATCTTCAGGTTTAATAAAAGACCTTATCTCAAACACTAAGGTGACTGTATGAGATTGAGAGTAGGTCTGGTCTATGTAGGAAGTTCCTGGTCAGTCAGGGCTACTTAATGGGACTCTGTTTCAAAATAATAATAGTAATAATAGTGACCAGAGAGAAAGAGCACTGGCTGCTCTTTCAGAGGCCTTGGGTTGTTCTACTCCCAACACCTACATAGTGGCTTACAATCATCTGTAACTCCAGTTCCAAGAGATCTGATGTATCATCTGGCCTCTGTGGGTACCAGACGCGCACATGGTACACAGACACACATGCACATGCAGAAACACTGGTGCACATGGTACACAGACACACATGCACATGCAGAAACACTGGTGCACATTGTACACAGACACACATGCAGGTAGAAACACTGGTGCACATGATACACAGACACACATGCACATGCAGAAACACTGGTGCACATGGTACACAGACACATGCACATGCAGAAACACTGGTGCACATGGTACACAGACACACATTCACATGCAGAAACACTGGTGCACATGATACACAAACACACATGCAGGTAGAAACACTGACACATAAAATGATAAAGATAGCAATTAAATATTTAAAATTATTTAATTAATTTAAGAAAAAAGAAAGTCCCCTGGGGCAGTTGGTAAAGAACTGATGATTAAGGTTTACTGGCCCCCAGCCCTGGACTGGAGCTGATTCAGCCAACAGGTGCTTCAAGTTGCCCTCCCCACCCTTCCCGTGCCTGTCTGCCCTTGCCCCCACCCTGACAATGCTTTTCTGGTTTTACTTCCTAAGAGCTTTCACTGAAATCCAGATCTTCACGTCACCTCTACTCTGGTGGCGCCAGATGCTCAGGTGCTGCTTGCTTTGGAGGAGGTGCCTTTAACCTAGTTGTATAGCTCTTTGACGAAAACATGTCTCCCCACTCGAGACTCCATCGAGACAGACATGCTAGGCATATTGACACAGAAGCAGGTAGATTGCCAAACTCAAGGTCAGGCTGGGCAATTTATAGAGAGCCTACCTCAAAACAAAAAGATTCATTCTCTCTCTCTCTCTCTCTCTCTCTCTCTCTCGGTCTGGGGCTGTAACTCAATGGTAGAACACTTGCCAGACATTTATGGGGTAGGGCCCTAGGTCCTTAGCACAGCAAAAGAAAGGAAAGAAACCTTGAGCCAATTGTACGGGTGCATGCTTATAACCCCAATAATTGGGAAACTAAGGCAGGAAGATAACAAATTTGAGGCCATCCTCCTGGGTGACATAGGAAGTTCTAGGCTAGCTTGGACACTATCTCAAAACAAACAAAAGAACAAACAAACCAGCAGGATTCATGCTTTGGAGAGATTCCCATCAAAGCTTCGGCTTCCTGCTTGTTAAGCTGTGGTTTCAGCCTCCCTGGAGATACCCGCTAGACATGGGGATGCTGCACCACCCCCAGCTATCCCACATACCTGGTGAGCCTCCTCCCCAAGGTGAAGCTGCTGAGCCCAAAGGCAGGGAGAGTCTCTCCCAGGACAAGGTTCCAAGGTGCACCTCGGCTCCAAGACTCTTCACAGGCCTGAGAACAGCACCAGAGAGTCGGAGAAGAGGGCAGGAGCCGCTGTTGACCACGCCAAACGGAGCCACACAGGGAGAGAACAGCATGTCTCTGAACCCTTGGCTACAGTTGACACTGGGAGTTGAGAAAAATCACAAGACAGACAAACCCAGTGGTGAGCCAGACCCTGTGAGCAGTGACTGTCACCTTACTCCAGCCACTAAATGCCCAGAGAACAGGGGACATGCTTCCTCTGCCGTTCCTGAGTCCTTCTCAGACCAGCAAGGGGCGAGCAAAGCTGAACCGCCCACGAGGCCAAGGATTTGCTTGCTTTTCCTTCTGTTCCCATAGATGCCCCCTGAGGATCAGAGCCCAAGCCAGGTAGGGAGCCTGACACCCTCCACACCAAAGGAACTGCTCCATTTTCGGGTGAATCTGAGGAGACTCAAGTTGCATGAGGAGGAAGATTCGAGTGCCTGGGTGAGCAAGGCCCAGCTTTGGATCTAGCTGCCTGATTCTACCAGCATGAGACCAGGAACTTGGAGTTCTGGACTAGGGTTTGCAGTCAGCAGCAGAAATCCAATCAGTATAGGCCAGGCTGTAACCTCCTGTAAACATACCCCAGCCCTAACACTGCCCTGGATACAAGTCATAGGGTGGGGGCTGAGGAATCACCTTGGGCTCCTGAGGCTTCACAAGTCAATACAGCAGAAAGGCAGTTCTTGGGCTTACAGCCTTTGAAACAACAGCCTGCACACAGGCCTCCATCCTACATGCCATGAGAGGGTGCTGCTGTCTCAGACCGGTTTTCAGTTTCTGCCAGGGCACGGAGAAGCGGGCTCAGCCAGACTCTATGATAGCTCCCTGTGCCTATAGATAACCAGGGCCTGGGTCCTCGCCACCACAACTACCAGCTTCATAAGCAATCCTTGGGTGACAGCCTGTCATGGAAAGATGTCCCCAGCTCCTTGGAACCCCCTCAGCATAGGGACCTTCTTCACACCTGTGTCCACCAAAGTGTTCACTGTCCCAAGCCTCTTGCTCTCCCAACCCCTGCATACTTGTTCCATCCTCTCCCTATCTTCTCTCTCTCTCTCTCTCTCTCTCTCTCTCT
>LOJH01009059.1:0-14441 GCA_001685095.1 Ellobius talpinus
CAATAGACCAAGAGCCATACCAATGCAAAGTATTCATCTCTATATCATATCCCCCTTATTTTATTTTATTTAGAAATTGACTGGGACCATTAACTACTTATAATCAAACCCCTTTAAATGAAAACAAATGTTTATAAACAATCATTTTGGGAATTTGGGTATAGTCTTCTCCAAACTGTTTCCTGCTCTTTGTTGGGCAAAGTATTTTTAAGGTTCACGGAGACTTTGGGGGGCTCTTGTTCCATCAAACTACATTAGCCTGGAAGAAATCCATATGTTCAACTTCTGTGGAAACAAAAGTAGAACCTCTTTTCCAAAGCAACATATCCTTAGACTCAAATTTTGAAGTCAAGATACCTATGTTGGTTTAGCTTAGCAGCTGATACAATAAAATATCTGTCTGTATTTAGCTCATTCATAGTCAAAAAATTTAAAGAAAACACAATAATATACATAATCCAGACTCTATGTGTATAAGAACTGTGTATATTCAATATTTGCGTGGCTTATTTTTCTTTACTCTTTAATCTATGACTGTCAGTACCCTGTCTTTTTAAAGAATTTGTTTCATTTTTAAAACTCTTAATTGCTTTTAATAACTTCCTATACTCTTTTTCTCTCTCTCCCAAGCCTGTGTACATTTTTTAAACATACTGTGTCTCATTCAAAGGTCTTTTATGTCTGAATCTGTCCTATTGTGTATCTGAAATCCTTTTTTGTTCAGGAGTGCTTTTTTCTTTAATTGCTAAACTGTCAGGGCTAGAACTAACTTCGTGGCTCTGCCTGTTTGCTCTGCCCAGTTCAACATTGCAGGGGGGGCATGTTCACTGCCTCTATGAGCCATGCACACCACCCCAGCTCCAGAGATGCAATCAGTCTATGTAACATGCTGTTGACTCCTAAAAGAGTCAGAGTTCACTCTGCTAGCACGAACCAGGAATCTGTCCCTGAAAGAAGTCTTGCAGTTTTAACTGCTTACACCAAGTCAAAAAGCCTTCTCTTAAAGGAATCAAACCTCTACTTGCCACCTTCAAACAGAGCTTATCTGAAAAAAAAAATATGGCTACCAAGAAGCTGCACTTGGCAACTGCTTTTGTAGGTCTAGAAGCCCTCTTTTTTTAAAGATTTTTTTAGGTCTTATATGGACTCATGCCCCAGATGATGGGAGCCATTATGTAAGTAGAGATTGCTCATTTGTTTCCGGGCCACCAAGACCTAAATAATCACACAGAAACTATATCAATTTCAACACTGTTAGTCCAATAGCTTGGGTGTATTCCTAGATAGCCCTTACAGCTTAAATTAACACATTTCTATTTTTTTTTTATATTTTACCATGAGGTTCATTGTTTGTTAACTCTTGCTTCTTGGACAGTTACGTGGTGCCTGCCTCTATCTGCAGCTACATGGTGTCTCTTTGACTCCTCCTACTCCCTTTCTCTTCCAGCCTGGCTATATTCTGTCCTGCCATAATCCAAAGGAGCTTTATTCTTTAACTAATAAAAGCAATATATATAAAGAAGGACATCCCACATCAATTTCCTACTTTTTATTCAAAGATATTCTCTTCTCTATTTTAATCTTTACCTGTCCCTCTCTTATCTTCTAGTATTATTTTCTTTCATCTATGCGTGCTCTTCCTTCATCCCCTCCCTTTGATTTTTACTCATCTGTTTTTCCCCTCACCCTGATGTTTACATTAATCTCCTATGCTCCTTTGGTCCTTTTGGTTATCTCTGTTTATGTCTGTATATCTCCATGTATCTCTTTCTAGTATTTTCATGTTCTACTTTTTGAGGATTTATAGTTACTTTATATCACTACTTCTTTATCACCTTCTCTTTTCAATCCTTTCCCCCTTGATGGCTTTCAATTTGTCACTGGCTACTTCTATTTAAGGATTTACATAAAAATAAACATTTCATCTATTTTCCTATTTTGTTTGTTCTCTGTCTCTACCACACAGTCTTCATGTTATCTTTTTGTAGCACTTCTGTCTTCTCTCCTATTCTTTATCTTATTAAGTCTCTCAATGACTCAATCTTTACATCTTCCTTGTCCTTTATAATGATTTCTTTTCTTCATATTTGGCTTCCCACCTGTATTTACATATAACACATGCATGCCACCACCATGAACAATACCAGCAGCAGAAGCAACACCAACCATTCTCTTCTTTCCTCCTTTCTATCTGTTTCCACAATTATTCAGTTTCACATCTATCCTTCTGTATACTGACACACTCACATATACTCAGGATTCAGGATGGAAGGACAGTGTTGACTGAGGTTTCTGTCCTGCCCGGTCCCTCAGCTGTTCAGTTCCAAAGAAATACACAGAGGTCTACATTAATTATAAATTGATTGGCCTATTCACTCAGGCTTCTTATTAACTCATAACTTATTTTAGCCCATAATTCTTGTCTGTGTTAGCCATGTGGCTTGGTACCTTTTTTGGGGAGGCAGTCACATCTTGCTTCCTCTGTGTCTGGGTGACAACTACAGACTGAAAAATTCCTCCTCCCAGAAGTTTCCTGTTCTTTTTGACCTGCCTCTACTTCCTGCCTGGCTACTGGCCAATCAGCATTTAATTAAAATGCAAGTGACAGGCTACAGACCATTGTCCCACAGCAGGAGAGGAGGAACACATAGAGTAAACTGAGAGTAAGCTTGGGCCTACACTTTATAATTCTGGTTTTCCAAGAAAAACTTCTGATCTTATAAAGCTAATAAGCAGCCTGGGTTGAGGCCTACAAGCTCAATGGTGAACCCAATGAAAGTAGGGATTGACTATCTTTTAATCTGTAAAAAAGTAGATTTGAAAGCAAAGGAGGGTTTTCATGAACATAATGGAATAAGATACCTGGGTGAAAGCACAGAGGAGACAATTGGAAAGACAAGACTTGTTTATAGGGAAATCTAATAGAAATCAATATGTGTCCTCCTTCACTCAACAACCCACTAAGCTTTCAATGGGAAGCCAATGGTTGTCCTAGTATGTAGTATTATTCAATTAGAAGTTTAGAATCTCCAAAATGAAAATTTATTTATTTCCTTCCTTTTCCTTATATTTCTCTATTTTTCTTGTGCCTTCATTTTATTAACATATTTTAATTAATTAAACATTATTCTGCATTTCATTGTGGCATTCCATTCATGTATGTAATATATTTTGATCATATTTACTACTTTCTTCTTTTGTGTTGAGTGTATTTGTGTATGTGGGGGCGGGGTCATACAAATGTGGAGTCATAGAATACCTTTCCCGATTCCTCTCCATCATAATTTTTTGAGATGAACCTTGAGCTAGTTTCTGCTGGATTGATTGCCAGTGAGCCCCTGGAATATAGTTGTTTCTGCCTTTATTCGCCAGTGCTGTGGATAGAGGACAAGCCACCACACACAGTATTTGATAAATGCTAACTCACTTTGTTCTCGTGATTGAACAACAAGCATTTTATCCACTGAGCCACCTTCTCACTCCCATCTTCTTTTTATACAAGCATAGTCAGTAGTCTTTTGCTATATATAGCACCTATTGTACGTAGAGGGAGAAAACTTACATTACATAAGTCATCTACACAATGGTCAGCAGGCACTCCACACTCGGTGTGTATTACACTTGCTCTTCTTCCCTTTCTGAGCTTTACTCTACAACTGATATAACCATTCACCAAATATTACAGAGTTGCCAATCTTTCATCTGGAATTCTACTATGATAAATGAAGAATCAGATGTACATTATATAATTTTATGCTCTGAATTATTCAAATAAAAACATTACTCAAATACTTTAAAAATACATATAATTTTTATTATTTTTCATGTGGTATAAAATATCTACAATAAAATAAAATTTAATTTCTCAGATGGCAACAAAATGTCTGATGCACACCTGAAATGATCGATTCAGGAACAACAAAACAGTCTGTCCCTTGCAATGCATTACCAGCAAATGCTTGACAACCTTTCCTCCATACTTCTTTCATTACAGAGATAGAACATAACAATTTCCAGCATCCCTATTATCATTATCTTTTTGTTAACAAACTTCTCATCACATGTTCAACTTCAACAATCACATTCAAGTCATCTAATGTAATTAAAACCTAGAGTACCGGAAAACTATGAATTTCTCTACGTGTTGACTCTCCTCCCCACCACTAAAGAAAGATTGCTGCCGAAATTTCTGATTCAGCCCTGGTGCGGTCACGTTTGGGAGACGTGTCCACCCAGTGTCCACACCCCTTCCAGCTTAACCTGATGTCTTTGATAGAAATCAAGGCCTTAGGGGCAGCATCCCAAGGGCTGCTGTCCCTATGAAAATCTACCCTTGTTCTCTACTTCACTGATGGTATTGACTCAAGTGTAAAGCTAGGTGAAAGAAAAATGAAGCCTGAGCAAGCCGCTCCCCACTCCAAGGAAATACTTTGGCGTAAAGCTTTGAGACATTCTATTCAACCCAGAACGCTATCAGCTCTGCTGCTGTCATGGTGGTAGGGTGGGGAGCAACAACAAAACACAGTGTCTATCTGCAGCTGTTAGCATTTAGGCACACGAGCCTTTGTTGGGATTTAACTGATTTGTTTCTGAGAAAAATAGAGATTTAAATGCTACTCAATGACAGTGAAATCTTACATTTAAAATAACAAACTAAAGCAGTGTCATTTATAGCAAATAAACTGAAATTTAAAGATTTCATGTGCTTCATTATTTAACTTCTAGACTGCAATAGAAGCAAGACTTTTTAAAACATGATTCATATAACAAAGATCTGACGGACAAGGTACCACATAATTTCAAACATTGCACATCACAGGTAACACCTGTCAGCTGGTGATAGAGACCGGAGCATAATTACAAGGGAAGGGATATTATAAGCTCAGAAAACAGACTTTAGATGTTCTTCTGAATCTTCCTAACTGATGGACATGAGTGAGCTCTAATGTCATTGTGTTTAGAAATGGCTTCATCCAGATCCAACTGCACACCGTTGATGTTCACCTCCATGCAGCCACTGTAAAAGGCATTCAGTGGTGTGGCACTGAAGGAAATATCTGCCAAGAAAGCGTCTGACCATTAGTCTAATACTACAGCATCTTATTTGTTTACAGTTAGAAGAATTACCCAGATTTCACAGTTCCAAACAAATTTTAATCCTATAGGAAAAAAATTGCTATTGTCATTCCATTCACCAAATACATTTTATGCTGGGCTTGGAGCTCAGCATATCATGAGTTATTCTTATTTCATAAACACAGTCATTTCTGCCCAAACTGAAGGAAGGAAAGAGCATATGCTTATGATATTTTGCATATACTGTAAAATACTATACATCAGTTTCTCAAATTTAAAAATTGAGCAACATTTTCAGTGCCATTAGATCGTCTCTTCAACTCTGAATTGTGTCTTAGAAATCCTTTTAAAATGTCATGACAAACATGCTCTTTTATAATTTCTGGAACAAAAACAGATTTTTATATTCCCCAAGAAATAGTTTCTGGCTGAGCATAAAAGCAAGTCAAAATAAAAGCCTGACTTTTATGTGATAACACTGTCCTACAAAATAACCTTTTGAATTGTTCCTCAGTGAGTTGTGTAAGGTCATTGGAGCCACTGGGCTTTGCCACACCTTTCACTCTCATTACCAAGGGTTGTCCTCAAGTCTCATGTAGCATCTTTGGTTTCCTAAGAACTGTAGTCCAAGGCACCCACCACCTCCCTCTCATTTGGCATTTCTCCTTCATGAATTTGAATTCACAGTGAACATTCATTATTTCTTGTTTATCCTTCTCAAAACACATTATGCCAAAAATAGAAACTTCAAAAATTCTTCTTTCAGGTTTGCAACACAGTGATACAATTTCTATCTATGAGCTAAAGGCATTTTTTAGGAGTCCCTTTCAAGTATGGCTGATGTCACCGATTATGCATTATTTTATCCACAATGCCATCACTGACAATGACACTAATTTACCCCCAGGATACATGAACTATCTATATTCTAGTTATAAACAGAAATTAGTTTTGAAAAAAATTTTCAGACTTAATTTCATCTTAACTTTCATTCATCAAAGAAATTTAAACAAGATTAGTTTGTATACAAATAATTTATTAGTTTCATAGTTCATACTCTTAAATATTTCTATTTTTGCCTTCTTTCATTTTTCCTCACTTTTTCTTTACAATCAACTACACTTAGTGTTACTGCAAATTTTGTATTTTTATGTCTCTTAAATGAATTCATTGTTTGTTTGATTTACTAAAGTTGCAGTCAGCTAATTTTTTAATAAATCTCAATACAGAGTTCATTGGTTCATCCAATCAACTGCATCCATGCTTCCTAATAACTAACCAAACTGATGACTTGAACTCTATGGATGTTTTCTGCTTATAACTTTTGGAACCCATTTCCTTCCATTCTCCAAAATGTCAAAAAGGGTCGTGTGTGTGTGTGTGTGTGTGTGTTGTGTGTGTGTGTGTGTGTGTGTGTGTGCACTGTAAAGATGTGTCTCTGACTAAGGCAGCTGAAGAGCTGAATGGCCAATGGCCAATAGTTATGCAGGAAGAGGTTTGGCAGGATTTTCGGGGAGAGAAAAAAGAGGAGAAATCTAGCCATGCAGGAGACATTAAAGAGGTCAGACATACGGTACAAAGTAGAGGTAACCAAGCCATATGGCAGAATGTAGATTAATAAAAGCAGAACAATGTAAGTTATAAGAGCTAATGAGATAAGCCTAAACCGATGACCGAGCTTTCATAATTAATACTAAGTCTTCAAATGAGTCATTATTTGCGGGCTGGTGGTCCCAACAAGAAAGTACTACTACCGCGGGGAGCACTGTGTCGGGAACATTAGGCCCTTGAGCATTTAAAGCAACAAAATAAAGGTTATGAATCCAGACATCAAATTCAGAATTCTCCACAGAATAGTCCATAAATAGGACTGGAAAATGCTTCCAAATAGCTTTGTGTCTCTTTTTGATTTCAAAGTCAGGTGAGGTTTGAGGGGAACTGAGAGGGGAGGGGAAGGGAAACTGCACTAGGGATAAAAAATAAATTAACTTTTTTTTTAAAAAAAAGAAAATTCAAAACATGAAAAAAATGAACTGGAATCTTATTCTGGATAAAGAAAATTTGAGTATTTTAAAATTTGTCTTCTCCAAATTTAAAATAAAAATTGTTTGGCTTCTAAAAGATTTAAAAAATGCTGAAGCCAATAGCATAGGTACAATATTAAGTTAAACATGAGTTTCCTCCAATTTTCCCCATTTTGAATATGCACTCCTACCATGAAAGGATTAATGTCAGATGCCTAAGAGCTATCCTTTAACCTACCTGTTCTTCAACCATGAAATTCTGATTTTATTTCTGCTTCTTTGGATTCACTGTATGCAGCTATGCAATCACGCATGTTACCACCCTAGTCCAGCAGTTTCCTTATTGCTAAGTGATGATAGTAGTTTCCACATCACTATTCTGAACATTAAAATAATTGATGCATTTGAGGACCCTGGATGGTGTCCGGACTATTATGTGCTTGTCTATGTAGCATGATGATTAACGCTATTATTACTATGTCCTCAGGTTACTCCATAACCTCTGAACTCGGGTCAACTATACCCACATTTGCTCCCCTACCCACTCTATTTGTTTAGCCAGAATTAAAATTTAAAATTGTAATATTGATATGCCACTCCTTTGTCTTAAACAGTGTAATGACACCCAGGTCTTTTACAACAAAACCCTAAGCTAAGTCTATTAGTTACCCATTCAGACCTTTTATAGGCTCATCCTGCACTACCTCTTGATCCAGTGTGCCTTAGTCATAGTTCTGTAGTCTCCTAAACTCACACATTGACCATTGTACCTCTATACACTGCAGTGCACACTCCTGCCACCTAGTTATATTCGCTTAACCCTGTAAATAGCAAATCTATACTTTAGTCTCTTATTCAGAGAGATTCTTCTGGGTCCCCACAACCAAATCAGGTCCTTATTTTCATGTTCTAAATCTGATTTGTAATTTTTCTTCATAGAATTCATGACAATTTTAGTTATTTTGATATCTTCATGTGAGTTGTTTAAAGTCTGCTTCCTAAAATAAATTGTAAAGTCTCCGTTGCAGAGGCCATTGCTTTTTGCTTACCTGGAAAAAATGGGGTTATTATTATTATTATCATCATCATCATTATTATTATCATCATTATTATTATTATCATCATCATCATCATTATTATTATACTCTCACACAGTACATCCCAATGGCCCTCCTCCCTCCACTTCTTCCAGCTCCTCCCACTTCTTCTATATTTAATTGATGAATTAAATATAGAGTGAATAAATATTGGTTAAGTGATGGATAAACTGAATAAGTGTTGGGGTTACAATATTATAATAAGAATGAAATGACATATTCTTTCTGGTATAGACCACCAAATGTAGCAAAAATCAATTAGTCTTACTGTACCATTAAAAATACACATACCAGCCTGGTCTACAAGAGCTAATTCCAGCACAGGCACCAGAGCTACACAGAGAAACCCTGTCTCAAAATAAACAAAAACAAAAAACCAAAAACAAAACAAAAAAATCCCACCATCACCACCACCAACAAAAACCATACTGATGAAATGCTGGTATGAGCCTCCAAAACAAGTGTAAAGATATGAGAAGTTTTATCTTTAAATGTTTTGTTACTAAAATTCCATGTTTAAGATATTACTAATTTGGCCAGATGTGCTAGTGCCTGCCTTTAATTCCAGCACTCAGCAGGGAGGGTTAAGTGGTTCTTTTAGTTCAAGGTCAGCCTGGTCTACGTAATAAATTCTAAAACAGTCAGATGTAAGTAAAAAGACCCTATCTCAATAAAACAAACAAACAAACAAAGCCAGAAGACATTTGATTTAAAACACGCTTTAAGAAGCAAAGAAAAGGTAAAAAAAAAAAAAATACCTGGAATGCCACCCAAGTAAGTGGCCACATTTCCTTTCATTGCGTTGTCCAAGATGGCAAGCTTTTCTTGGAGATCTTTAGAATAAATGGCGTCTTTCCTAAGTGGGATCCACAGTTCCAGGCCATTTCTGTTGACATTACAGTTTAGCTGAGATTGCTGATCAGAGCACAGAGGTATGGCCTCTATTCGAGCCACCACTGAATTTTCAACAAATACCAGAATATCCTAAAGAGCAGAACAAAGACTACATATAAACAAGCACTGAGGGCAAAGCCACTTAATTAATTAAATAATTAATTAATTAAGATGTAAATGTTTACTGGCCTCTGAAGATTAAGTTAAATCACCTGAGTTATATCATCAAATAAAGGAAATTTATGTGCTGTGCCTCAGAATACTTATGATTACAAGTCTCCTGAATTTCAAAAGTTACCTATGGAAAAGGAAGGGGGCACTTTGTGTTGGGGGAAAATCAGAGTTCTTTAGAATGCTCTGAAGAAGAAAGATTTGTCTGGGTCATTCAAGTAATCACACAGCCCAAGAACAATGTGGCCAAAAAAAAGAGACCAGGCATTGGGGACAATAGTTACAGTAGGTACCTGGAGAGACAAAAAAAAAAGTGTTTTATTTTGCTGGCATTTTCAAAGCTTTCAACTTGCTGAGGGTGACTTCTGCTGCTAACTTAGAGATGCTAAAGAGGAAATATAAAAAGTAAGGCCGAAAAAAGAAAAACCAAAATGGAGATGCTATGATAGTTCCCAGATAGTAAATGTAGTCTGAAATGGCCTCTCGGGTTGAGACGCTACTGGGCAGTGAAACGTCTGTGCTTCCCAGCTCTGGATAACTTGAGGAAACTTTAACTTTATAAACATTCCCATCCTGAGTTCATCCAAACAGAAGGCCGAGTCAGGCATTTCGGTGCATTCCTTTAATCCCAGCACTTGGGGGGCAGAAGCAAATGGATTTCGGTGAGCTTGTGACCCAGTCTGGTCTGTGTAGTGAGTTCTAGGGCAGCCAGGGCTACACAGGGAGACTGGGAATGGGGTGAGGTGGGACAGGAACAACATGGATAGGTGTTACAGAACAGAAACTCACAACAAATTACACTCTAATTTGCAAGACAAATCCCACCTTTTAATTTATTACAGTGCAAACAAAACATCCAATCTTGGCATAAACGAGCTGTTCGTAAAATGTGCTACAGGGCACAGAGCAGGACCTGGAAGGAGGTGTTAGCAATCAGCACTACTAGAGATTGGAATAGCATGGATCTCCTGAATAAGTTTGTGTTTCTTTCTAAGAGTTTCCTGTTTTTCTTCATTCTAAATTGGAGTCAGCAGAGAGAAATTAAGGAGAATGGTTTCAGTTTTCTCTTGTTTTCCTGATTTACTTGTGGGGTAAAAGACTAAAGTACAAGAGAGAACAATTGCAACTGTACAGAAAGCAGCTGAGAGCAGACTGTTATCACACCCCTGTTGTGTACACAGATAAGTCCCCATAATACTTCACAGATTCTGAATTTGGGTAGATAGATTTGTATGCCCTCTATGATGTCTCCCAGCAATCTGAATATGTGTGTTATACCCAAAGCAACCTGTTCACAACTTTTACATCCATGGTAGCCCGTGCATGAGTCTACCAAACCATAGCTCTAGATGCAAAGATTTCTCAATACACCAATATCTTTTCCTTCCAGACCTTGGATATCAGCTGACAAGTTAGAAAAATAAAAAAAAAGTCCAACAAAAGAGAGGTTCAATTATATTGGGAATAAGGTTACCTGAGAATTTTCAGAGCTGGAGCCCGACAACGACAAGGCAAAGGGCACTGTGTCTCCAGAAACCAAGGCAAGCATAACTCCAGTGGCAGTGGATGGACGAATATTCAAGGTCATATTTATTTGCCAACCCTCTGCATTTGTTACATTATCTATTAAAATGATAAACAAAGTGGGAAATAAAGTAATCATAGTAATTATAATAGAGAAAATAGTAATTATCAATTGTTATAATCTGATTAATATTCAAAGAAACTGTGAAATACTAAAGACTTTAATGCCTTTTCTCAATGAAAAAAAAAAACAGAACAGGTTTGCTTTATTTTTAAGTGCAACTAGAGTCTCTGCATTTCCATTCCTCCAAGAGGAAAATTCTGGACTGTGATATTAAGGGGCATGCCAAACTTCTCCTGTTTTCTCTTTAACTCTCTACTGTTTTTCTCTCTCTCTTTATGCCTCTCATGCAAATTCACCAGTGGTCGGACCTCAGAGTGTTCAGATCTTCCAGGACACATTAGAAGGAAGGTCAACAGATTCACTGTATGCTTATTGATATAAAAGTCATCAAGCTCCCCTATTATTACTCAATTCTCCAAAAATGAGAGGGGGAAATATGTTCTCTATAAAGGGAGAGAAGATAATCTGGTAGCCGAGAAATATCATGCAGTCCACTTATGCTCTTGATATTCTTGCTTTAATACTTCCCATCTTTTAAATTACTAAGCTAGCTATCTCCCAAAATGGAGCTCAGGCAATAGGAGGTATGTGTCTCTATCATCACTTTGTTTTTCATAGCAGACAATAAATATTCACTGAATTTATGTTTTCAAAGTACAGGCATTCACTCATAATTACAGTCATGTACATGATAGAGACATATATGAAAGTGTTCATCTAAGATTATGTCTCCTAGTGAAGTTATAGTTGGCTTTCTTTATCTAAGTCTATTCTGTGATGTTCACCAAATGAAGAAATTGCCCAGTGACACAGTGATAGTTAGCTTTTATCATCAACTTGGCATAATGTGGAATTAACTGGGAGAAAATTCTTAATGAAGGGCTGTCTACACTGAATTGTCCTGTGGGCATGTCTATAGGGAGTTGTCCTAGTTAAGACACAGCCCACTACTGGTGGCAGCATTTCCTACACCGGTTGTCCAAAACTGTGTAAGAGTGGAAAAACTGAGCTGAGCACAAACAAAGTGAGCGTGTGTGCATTCTTTTCCCTCTAGTCTTGAATATGGATGTGACTAGCTATTTTAAGTCCCTGCCACTGTAACTTCCCCAGTATGACCTGACACTATAAACTGAAATAAACCCCTTTCTTCTCTAAATTGCTTTTAGAAATGAAACAAGGACAGACACATTTTTCAGAACATAGTCACTCATTAAGGTTCACAAATTACTTTGCTTCTCGTACTTTTAAAAAGTGGTTTATAATATAAATGAAGTCTTCTTCATCTATTGTGAAGTAATAAGCAACAAATTTCATGTCCCACTTGGAGTCTTTGAAAGGGTAAACATGAATGAAGAAATGTTTTTCTTTTGGCTAGACGTTCTTCTATTTAGCTGCATATACTGAGACTACACTTCTCATTACAACTGATACACATTGAATCACAATTAATAAAATCTCAGAGCCTGAAATTGGTGTTCAACCTGAAGATCTGAAAACCAAAGCAGCCAGCCACTGGCTCTTACCTCGATCTCAGTTCTGAAATGGCAATCCTTCCTCCAAGAATCTCAGAATGAGACTGTCTGAGAACTGTTTCCTCCCATTTTAGAATCTTTTCTGGTTCTGGGATTAAGGCGTTCATCACTGAGATTAAAGCCATGCACTACCCGGTTTCTATAGCAACTAGTGTGGCTACTGGAATTAAAGGTGTGTGCTACCACTGCCTGGTAGTAAGGCTAACCAGTGGGGCTGTTTTACTCTCTGATCTTCAGGCAAGCTTTATTTATGAAAATACAACTAAAATGCTACTACAAGCCGGGTGGTGATGGCACATGACTTTAATCCCAGCACTTGGGAGGCAGAGGCAGGCGGACCTCTGTGAGTTAGAGGCCAGCCTCGTCTACAGGAGAGGCTCCAAAGCTACAGAGGAAAAACCTGTCTCGAAAAACAAAACAAAAAAAATTAAGCAAAGGATATTAAATTCATACTAAAATGAATACTAAAGTGTGTGGAAGTTATAACATTAAATATTAATTATGAAGTAAGTCATTTTCAAACTATCCACAAAATAAAGTAATTTATTAGCTACAATGTAACTTATTTTAATATCTTTCCCTGGAAATTTCCTCCAAGAAGGGACCCTCCAGGGATCAATGCTGCTTTGCTTTTTCACTGTAAAGCCAAACAATAATGTGAGCTGGAAGCCAGAGTTCACAGACAGTCCCAGAATTACAATTATGATAGCTGCAAACAGGTCCTACTCCTGCAGATGAGCCTGGGATGAAACAGGAAGAGCCTACCTGCCCCTGGGGCATCAGCGAGGTTAAAGTACTATTCAAACTGGACTTGGAATATAGTTTGTCTAACAAGCACAAGGTTAATATCAAGAAAACTCAGTTAATATCATTATTATATCAAAAATAATTTGCATTCTTATTGGAAAGATTCCTTCTGATTCTCATCTCCCTTTAAATAAGCAAGCCTTTAAAGGATGGGCCATTTGACCTCTAGTTGGAAGCTTGTGAGCTTTCCTTTGTCACCCTTCCTGCCTTGAACAAAAGGTTCACTCGAGTAGCCAGCCAGACTAAGCTCATGCCAGCACCAGCTATTTCAAACACTCCATAGACACTGGGAGATAATTACACAACACCTGGAGCTAATTGCTCAGCTCTGGAAGGAAGAGCCTCTCAGCCAAGGCTGCTTCGCTATCACAGCCCTCACTGAACTCTAGATGACCCTGTGATGATTTCCACTTAGCTCAGAGCAGGGGCAGGGGCACTGACCCTGGTAGCCTAGCAGAGAACCTTAGAAGGCAGGCACTAAAGAGACAGTACTGTGATTGGTGGGAAGGCTCCTGCGGTGGCTGGAAAAGCAGACTGTTTGGTTCATTGTGCCACCACCACTCCTGGTGTTGAAGCAGCAGGACTAGCAAAAGGCTTCCCTGAAGTGGCCTTTTCTTGCTTACTTTTCCTAGTGTGGGCTGTGCTGGTCATAGGGATAAAGAAGCAGAAAGAACAATACCAAGGAAGTGAGATAGAGGCGGTGGAACTCCAGTGGCGATTGGAACAACAGACCTGTTGCCAGCAGGCTTAGGCGGCAAAGCAGCAAGTCGACCAGCTGCTTGACAGTTAGGGAAGAAGCAGCTGAACAATTCAAGAGTAGCCAGGGCAGAAACAGGCAATGGCAGGAGCAGAGAGGGTAAAGAACTGAAGATGAAGGTTAGAGAGCTGTAAAGAGCCAGAGAAGAAGCCTGCAGGCCACAGTTACCACAGGAGGTATAAAAGATGTTAAGCCTTTAAGGCCAAGGAGTCCCAGATACCCCAGAGCCAGAAACTGATGTGGGATTCCCCTCTGTATGCTGTAAATACCATTGGTGAATAAAGAAACTGCCTTGGCCTGTTGAAAGCGCAGAACTTAGATAGGCAGGGAAAACTAAACTGAATGCTGGGAGAAAGGAGGCAGAGGCAGAGAAAAGCCATGATGGAGCTGCCACTGGAGACAGATGTGCTGAAACTTTGCTGGTAGGCCACAACC
>LOJH01009060.1:4650-14806 GCA_001685095.1 Ellobius talpinus
AATAGCAGGACTCACAATTTAAGTGTGTCATTATCCATGAAACCAATTAAAATTCTTTTCTTTTTTTTATTAAAAATTTCCCTCCCTCTCCCCCTTCTCCCTCCCCCTCCCCCTCTAGTCCTAAGAGCAGTCAGGGTTCCCTGCCCTGTGGGAAGTCCAAGGTCCCCATAAGGAGGTTTTTGAGATTGAGCCTGGAAGTGTCCTCACTTCACCTAAGCTCACCCTCCATTGAAGAGAGGTAAAGATTCAACTTAACTTAGAAGCTCTCGCTCAGTCCCAACCAATTGCATTGATTGCAAGGATGACTGAGATAATAATCTGTGTCAGTCCACTTTAAATTGCCATGTAAGAAATAGGTACCCAGGGTAGCATTCTCCATGATATTCACGATCTGAGTTTCAGTTAAACAAAAACTTGAAAAATTAAAGAATTGCACATTTCCAAAAATCCAATCAGTGAAGGACAGATAGAGATTTACCATTTTTGGAATGCAAACTCATGCAATGTAGAGTGTAGCTATTGGCTCGCACTTGTAGAACACTGTCTGGGTACACGGTGGACACTGGCATCCAGTGACAGCAGCTCTGCTCACCTGCACTCATGACACCATCAAAAGATCGACCTTTCTTACACTCCCTCCTGAGAGTGTGGAGAAGAGTCGTAAGACCCCCATCACGCCTTTCCTCCAGCATGTGGTCTTAGAACTAGAGTGGATTTGAGGGGAAGAGTTTTGAAGCGGGAATTCCATTTATGTAGCTTCCTTGTAAGTCATCAAGCATGCTGTGCTGGGACCTTTTGGTAATGCAGTTTCTTTTAGGGACATGTATTCTATTCTCTTTCCTGTAAGGAAGCCCAGTAAACCCATTGATTCACTAAACTGGAATTGGATATATCCATTTCTTTTCTGTGTCTCGACCTCTCTGTTGGGGTGACTATATATCGACTCCCCAGAAGCAGCCACACACACGAAGGCAAGAACTGAGGGAAATCACCAGCTTGATGGACTAAAGTTAAGTGTAACATGTTGATGGGGCTGTGCGTGTGTTTTTCTAGATGCTGTGATTCCTGCTCCATGTATTTTAAATGAACCCATGAAGAATTAGACTTGTGTTTTAATACTTGTAAAATAAAATTTCAGTCTTATACTATGCTTTTTAGAGGCTATACATTTCATGAATTAAGAATTTTACAAAGTATTACCATCTTCGTTAACTCACTTTTGCTTCCTGAGTAAAATTTCAGTTTAGTTGACAAAATATCACGTTTTCTCAATCTTACTAGTTAGGTGAATGCTTTAATATTCTGTCATCAATTAACTGACCTTTAATGTCTTTCTGAGGCCACCTTCTAAAATGGTGACAATGCTTCATTGCATACTTTTTAAATTTCCAAGTTTTTAATTAAGAAAAATTGAGCTACAAATTGCATACAGATTTGGTACCCACAAACATGAATTCCTTAGTGGTAATAATGAATATGTTTATACAAATATCTCAGTTTTCTTTTAATTAACTAGCTTGGAACTTTCTGAACAGAAACCAATAAAAGCAAATTCAAACTTTACGTTTTTATTATTTTGTTATTTCAAGGATGTTGGGTTAGTCATATGCTTATTTATTGTGCTTTTGTGAAAATTGCTAATTAACTAACAATCTAAATTAATAGTGATAAAAATTGGCTCTTAATTAACAATTACATATTTAGGCCGACTCTTAATGTTGCTGTCTGCATCCTTACACGTTAGAAAGAGCATTTGATTTCTAAAGTTCATTAATATTTCATGTTGAAATCCTACTAACAACTTTTATTTCCTATGAATGATTTTATTTATTTATTAAATAATTCAATTGTCCTTCAGTGCCTGTTATGGTCTGGAGTCTCCAACTACCACCTGGGGCATGTGCTTTGCCAATGTATTCCTTAGCATTGCTTTATCGTTCTGCCCTGAGATTTTTGCCTTTGTGTTTCCTTGTAGGAACAGGAAGATGCAACACCCCTGTAGCAATCAGCACTTAAAAACTGAATTTATTTATTTATTTATTTGGAGGGCAGAGGAAAAATTGTCAGAGTGGGCTTTCTCCTTCTGCCATGTGGATCCTGGGGACTGAACTCGGGCTGTTGGGTTTGGTGGTGCAAAGGCATCTTGTTTTTAAATAACCTAGATCTTCAAGTCCATAAAGTCCTTTTGCTTTACACAAATCTCTGTGTGAGATGCGTTTGTGACTCCGTGTGGAGGCTTACAGGGGAGAGTGACAGGTGGGCACTTGTCAGGTCTCAGAGGGAAGCACATGATGAGAAGCAGTCACATCCTATAGGATCAGCCCTGGTTCTGCGTCTCCCACATCTTCAGGGGCAAGGATTTCTTTTTGACTCATGATTCTGAAAGGGAGCTGACAGTTCCATCTTTCCTCAAAACCAAGACTGATTGAAAAATGTATGCCAGACAGTTTTGGAAAGAAGTTTCCTGTCTCTGAACAGGAAGTAACAGAGGACCAGAATCGATTTGTAGAAATGGGGGGAAGAATTGGGCACAGCTACTGTGGTGTTGTGAGTCCCAGAGTCCCAGACTGTTGTGGGGCCTGTCTCCTCCTCATTCGGAGTTTTCTGAGGCAATCAGTATCCTGATGATAAAAATGCTCTCTATTTGAGCTTATTCAAGGTGAATATCTCCCATGTAACCTAAAAACACCCTCATTTTCAAAACTCATAGAATATTGAATTGAGTATCTTCTTGAGGACACTATCTAATCCCTCAATGTCCTGTAAAGACTTTGGATCCTCCCAGGCTGTCATTAGCTCATTCCCTTTAGTCTACGAACATTGGGGAAACAGTCTTGATGCCAGCAAATCTGCTAAAGGCTTGCTTTTCCATTAAGAGTGAAACGTTTTCATGTGTCTCATTTGTCTTTGATGTGGCCTTTCCTTCAGCTACATAACCTGTTGGCCATATTTTGATGAGTGTAGTTAAAAGAAAAATAACTAGTCATAAAGAATATGTTCTCAGCTTACTCGGAAGCCAATAGATTTTGTAACATAAGGTCATATGTCTATTACAGTCACAAATCAAGAGGAATGGTGTTTCACACTGTGACCCAGCTGTGGAGAAACACTTTATTGTTTCTAGATTTACTCATTTTATTCTATGGGTACAAGGGTTTTCCTTGTATGCATGAATTTGCATCACATGCCCGGCTGGTGCCTCCAGAGACAGGAAGACATTGGGTCTCATGGAATCAAAGGCACAGATCTTTGTGGTCTACCACCTGGGTGCTGGGAACCAAACTTGGGTCTTTTGCAAGAACATCAAGGGCTCTTAACCACTAAAATCCTCTCTCTAGTCTCTAAAAATGTTTTTTTTTTTTTAAAAAGGACCTTTACCTTTATTCTAACAAGGAAAGTCCTCTGATCCCCACTCAGGGCAAGTCCTGGGATTGTCTGTAGTGGAAAGTGCATTAGGTTGGAAATTGTAGTTTGTAACAAGGACGAGATCTATCCAAGCAGCTTGCTTTCTTCATGGAGTTATGTGAAGTTACATGCCTCAGACCTGTGTGCCATACAGGATATTTACACAAACAAAAGAAAGACTCTGGGCTTGTTACCGCTCTCTCCATCATAACATGGAAAAGGAAGCAGAATCAGTGACATAGAGACATTTCATTGATGGTGATTCATTAAGAATCTAATTTTCATTAGAAAATGTGATTTATGATTTTTGGTTTGAACAAATACTCAGTTTAGTAACCGTGGCATTACCAGAAGAACAAGAGGACTGACAGGGATGTGGAAACTTGATCTTTTTACCTTTCTGGCTGTTTCCAGAAAGGGTTCTACTTTTGTGTGTGTTTACTCACCTCTGTGGAGAGCATTATGGGTATTGCTGGGTGATGGCTCTGTTTCCTGATATGTTAGTCACCGATTAATAGTCTTCTGGATTCCAAGCTGATGTCTTTTCCAGTGGACAGAGCTACAGCACCATTGTTGGGTTCCAGACTTAGCTTCTGAGTTGGTGAAATGGGCAGATACTTACTTCCTTTGCACAAGGCTTTGAATAAAACTAGCTACTCACCTTCTCACCTTTCTGGCTGTTTCCAGAGAGGATTATACGTTAGTTGTGTGTGTGTGTTTACTCATCTCTGTGGAGTGCATTTATAGCTCAGAGGTTGACATCAGGTATCTTCCTCAGGTCTCTTACTACTGGGTCTGGAGCTCTCTGTTTAGGTCAGGCTGGTTGTCCATTGAGGATCCAGAATCTTCCCGCTTCTGTACCCCAGCACTGAAATTATAGATTTGTATCACATCCCTAACTTTTACATGGGTGCTGGGGACTAAAACTCTGGTCCCTTCTGCTGGTACAGCAAGCTTCACACCTCTCCGGGATGCCTCCCCACCCAAACTGTATGTAGGCAGCCAGTGTTTTCCCAGTTGCTGCTACTAATGTGGCTTATTTTTTCCCAGATTCTGTCATATGTGTTAGTATTTAAAGAGGACTTTAAGATGTCTTTTATTTCCAAGCCCTTTCAACTATTAATTTCATCATATAATTTCCTTAATCTATTGTTCTATATCTTATCAAAGTTATAATTCTTATAAAATATTCATCTGTGAAGCCAAACTTAACAAAACGAGTTCAATTGGTTGTGACATCTGTGAAACTGATCTTGGGATGAAACACTAGGTTTCAGTTAAATGGATTTTTGTTTGTTCCCTCCTTTTCCCTCGTAGTTCATTGGTCAGCAGTCTGTGAGGACAGAGAGCTCTGTATGGCCTGTAAACAGGGCAGACAGCATCAGTGAGACAGCTCAACTCTATTCCAGAGAGAGGGCAGATAAAGTATGGGGACAGCGGCTGGGGCATCACCTCATTTGCATTAGACAGCATGTTCCTATCATAAGGCTCCGAGGACAAGCCTAATCACCATATGGGCAGCGAGGAGGAGGCTTTTTCAGGAGACTGTGTCAAGGCTCACACTAGAGATAACTCAGGCGTCTGGGCCTATTCTCCAGGTAAGGTTAGGTAGAGAACAGGAAGCCCTTGCTGGGGGCGGAGAGAATCCGCCATATTGCCGAGCTGGGAGAGGGCTGCCAGACCATGGTGGACTGTAACCTCTGACCAGCGGGGCCTCCCAACAGATTTAGCATTTCTCAACTGCTGCATCTTGTGAGAAGCTCAAACCTAATGTTGGTGCAGGTTTATGACGGTATCTTTGTGCGACAGCCCTCTCTTTCCCAGTGTCCTTCTACCAGGTGCAACTTTGTGACTCCTCGCCTTCCAATGTTCTTAATTCGTTGCTTTCAATCACATGCACTGATACAACGGCCTAGCATATAAAAGAGACACAGTTAAAAAACGCAGACAGGTTCAGTCGATGGTGCAATGATACATGGTGCGAGGAGGGACCCTGGATCCCATGGCAGGGGGACAATCATGCCATCAGACAGAGCTTTTGGGGAAGGGAGGGGCGTGAGGAGAGAGCAAAGAGAGCGAGAAAGAAAGACACAGAGAGAAAGAGAGATAGAGAAAGAGACAGAGACCTGCCTTCTCAGAGAACCGGCAGAAAGAGTGTGGGAGTGGGCAGAGCTTGTCTCTTAAAAAAGGAATTGTTGCACCTGGGTAAGGGTTAGGGTACTGGCTGCCAGGCATGCAGAGGTGACCACTCTGCCTCTGCCAGGTCCCCAAGGTGTGGGGCCAGGTTTGCGTTTGCCTGGATGAAAACAGATGGTAGGTTAGGACAATATCATGAACTCATTTCCCTATAACCTGTGGCTGGGGGAACATGTCAGCTCAGGTTTTAATTGCTATTGGTAACTGCTATTTCTAGACCTTGGAGGATCCACCAGTGACATAGACTGTGGTTTCTGCTTCAACAGGACAGCACACTGCAGTGTAAAAGGGAAGGTAAGTGCAAACAGTAAAGATTTTTTTCCCACAGCAGGACTTCTCTGATAAATTTATTATTTTTCTGCCTGTATGGATATTTAACCATTTCAACAAGTTTTACTTCATAATGTCACCAGGGAAGGGTTGAAAAGTTGGTGATTCAAGGAATTTATAATAAGGGACTTCCCTCAGTTCAAATGTCTGATATATCTGAACTGGGCAGTGAACTTTTGGCCTCATGGCTGCTATGATGAGCCAAGCTATTTGTGGAGCAGATTGCTCATGACTCCTCAGAAGTCAGAACAAGGATCAGATTGCAACAAACTCCCACAAAATATAATATTAACCCTTGGGTGAACGTGATTTTAAAATATATTTATTTTATCATATGTGCATACATGTTTGTGTAGATGTGCCCAAGGGAGTATGTACAGAAATGGGTATGTATGCAGGTGTCAATGGAGGACCAGAAGAGGCTATCAGATCCCTTGGAGCTGGAGTGGAACCAGCATTTGTGAGCAGCCTGACATGAATGCTGGCATTTCAACCCTGGTCCTCGTGACTAAACAGAAACCATTTGTAATCACTGAGCCATCTCTCCAGCACCCAGTGAGCTTGATTTTATAGCAAAATAATCTTTTATCATTTAATACATAGCTATTTAAAATCATTGCACCTGCTTAAATACAAAATTGTCAACACCACATTGCTAAAGTTTTACTGCTAGAATAATCATCCATCAATTTTGGCAGTTTCTGCTGATGTTGAGGCTCACATACTAATGCACAAGTCCCCATATCTACCGCAATCAAGCCCAGTATCCCCTCAAGGTATAAATCAGTTCTAGTCAAGTCTAAGGACAATCTGTTTCTCTCGCTTTGTGAGCTCTCCTGCTTTTCAACTGGTAGCATTACTTCCAATTGTAAAGTGTGAATGAAGATCATAAAGAGGATGAGATTACCAAGGTGGATGCCATCTTTGAATCCGAGATGTCCCTGGAGGTTCATGTTTTGAGTGCTTGCTGCAAGTTCATGGCGCCATTTGGGGAAGTTGTAGAGTCTAAGAAGTGGGTTCCAATGACCAGAAGTATGTCACGTGGGATAAGTCTTTGCAAGTTATAGTGCTTCAGACTACTTTCTTGACTTCGGGGGCTCACTCCCACTAACACAGACTGAGCCACTCCCACCACCATGCCTTCCTCTCTGTGATGGACTGAAATTTTCCAAAACTGAAAGCCAAAAGCAGTCCTTTCTCTTGTGAGCCATTCAAGTCTTTTTCACAGTGATCAGAAAGGGTGGACATTACAGCAAACTTGTATTCACAGAGACTTCTTACAATGAATACTTTGGTTTGTTTGCATTAGAGCATAAACATCTTTGAGGCAGGGGCTTTTATTATGTTCAAATACAAAATCCACAAAGCTCAGAATAGTAGCTGTCACTCAGGCACTTACAGAAGATGTGATAAAGGACAATCCACTCGAGCTGAAAACCAGCCTCCATTTCCCAAAGGCATTAAGATATCCTGAACTTGGTTTCCTGGGGTATTAACCAAGAGTGCCTTAATAGTTTATGTACTTAAATAGTACTTAAATAGTTTATGTTTTTTTCAAATTAAGAACTCTATAAAATACCAAAACTGTGTTAGCGAGATGCCTTAGGGGACATGAGTGGCAAGCCTAGGGACCTGAGTTCGCTCCCTAGAGCTTAAATTATCTATCAAAGGGGAAACTCCTGGATATTTTCCATGGTCCTCCAAATGCATGTATTGGTGCAAATCCACCCCTGCTCAATGAATAAGTAAACATTAGAAAATGAAAAAAACTATTTAATCCTTAAGATTAGTTAATTATGATTTATGAGGTCTAGTTCATTGTTCAAGGAAATAAATTAAAAAATGGCGTCCTGATATTATTGAATTGTTAAACCATGATCTGTCCGAGTTAAAAATAACACCCAAGGAAATTTTGTTTACTTTATTTCAAATGTGAATTAATCATCAGCATGTTGGCATATTCTAAGGTTTTCAGTTTCTAAAATGGCAGCCCTGGAACAAAATTAATCTTAACTGGGGTTTATCATGAATCTCAATGAACTCTCAACTTACTGCTCCATTGAACTTTTGACTGAAATACCAACGGTTTTGAATGTTTACTTTTTGTGAACAGTGTGTCATGAATGGAAATATTCATTCACTGCTTCAGTGTCCTAATGCCCGTACCACATTCAGGGAGAAACCTAGATACTGTATGTACAAACTGCTAGTCAATGAAATGAGTGGTGGTACCACATTTTAGAACATTTGGAATATGTATGAACTATTTTGTTCGTTCTCTTTATATATCTCAGGATGAGCTTGGTATTGGCAGAGAGCTGTATTTACCAGCCCCCACGAACAGCTGAGAACTGTTCTTCAGGGTCATAACTAAAGTTGTTGGTGGGGGAGGGAAGGCGAGAGGGAGAGAGAATCAGAGAAACAGAGAAACGTGGGGGGGCAGATATAGAGACACAAGGAAGAAGCAGCTGGCGTCAGTAGACTCTGAAGATTCAAGAAGCGACAAGAAACCAGATGACCGCTTTGGGGCAACAAGGACCACGTTGCACGCAGCTGTCTTCAGTGTTCACTGTACCAGCAAGCTGACCCGTGTCACTCATTGTTCTGGGGATCATTGCATAGACAGTGCACACGAGTCTCCCTTGATGGCTCCTCGGAAACTTGCATGTTCCCTATGCTCATTACTCCTCCTACTCGGGACCGGAATTTCCAGATTAGTCCTTGTGAGCGCAGATGGGGGTGAGTCTGTTAGACAATGTGCACTGATTCATGAGGGCGTTTGTGGCCAGATGGTAGTGTTCTGACAGAAGGACATGTGCGACCACATGTGGAAAAGGAGTTGCGGTGAAACCTCCTTGGAGTTTTCGTCATGTTCGGAACCTTAATGAAGGTGGCAGCAGCTTGTCTGTGGCTCAGGGGGCTGGCGCGTGAGTGAGCAGATGCTCAAATTCCAAACTCACTGGCACAAATTCTGGCTTTGGGAGTAGGAATGGGCCAAGAAGGCAGCAGCTTCCACTGTGCAAGCCAGGAAGAACATTCTGGATTTCCATTCTAATTGCCCCAGGAGCAATGTGTATTATTTATGTTTCTATTTTTTTTACATATTTAGAACCAGTTCCTTGGTTGGTGTTTCTCTATTCGTGGGCACTTTTTGGCAATTGTAATGATGGTGATGGGAGGTGGGAAGAATACACATTTCTTTGTAAAAAAATGATTTACAGGTATTATTTCTTACACTAATCCAATACATTTATGAGACCTCACAGTTCTCACAGCTGGTCAAATATAGCACCCTCTCTCTCCCTCTCTCGTACACATACACAAAACACATGCACTATTTTGGGGAACACGATACTGAGGTTTAAATGGATGTCTTTTGCAAGTATCTCATCACTGATCTGTATCTCCAGCCCTCCCTGTTCCCCCTTTCTTGTGCTAAGTTTAAAATAAAGTTGCGCTAAATTGCTGAGGCTGGCCTTGAACTCACTACCTCCTGCTTTGGCTTTTGAGTAGGTGAACTGACAACCCATTGCCACCTGGCCTGGCTCATGTTTTGAACAACCGTTCCATACAAAAAACTTAGCTTACAAGGCTAAAAACTTTTCCTAGTAAAACAAACTGCATTTCAGGTGTGGGGCTGATAAATCAGCTTCCCTTTGGCATTCACCAAATGCTTCACCTTGTTTCAAGTTAAATCTTAAATTGTGGGGGTGTGTCATCTTGTGATACACTGTCTACAGAGGGGAAGCTTCCTCAAAATATTCAAAGAAGTCCGAGCCTCTCATGTGACGTTGAGATGCACAGTGTGACAGACCTTTGGGACTGGCTTGGTGGAGCATAGTTAAAGTTTTGCTTTTCATGCTTGGGCTTTGGGCAAGTTGCTTCAAAAGCCTCAGTTTCTTTGTGAAACAACTCTGATACCCACCTTATTAGCTCATGAGCATATATACAATCAATCCGGTGTTGTGCTAAGATACACATGAAGCCAGGCAGTAGGGAGCCTTATAGGGCTCAGAGGTTTCAGAACTCTTAAATGTCACAGTAATGCCTCAGCAGTATGGCACACTGACTTGCCTAGTAATGCACAAAGGCCTTATACAAAGAAAACAGCCCAGGTACTTGAAAAAAAAAGTAGGTGCCTTTCATGGCACAATTACCCAGCCCATCTCTGTTGCATTTGTGTGTGTGTGTGTGTGTGTGTGTGTGTGTGTGTGTGTGTGTGTGT
>LOJH01009060.1:17532-28858 GCA_001685095.1 Ellobius talpinus
CCTTTGGGAGAGCAGGCAATGCTCTTAACCTCTGAGCCATCTCTCCAGCCCTTACACATGTGTTTTAAGCAGTGTCTATCTATTGAATAATTCTCCCCACCCCAAGTTATAACTTTGCAGAAGTTTTAATTGATTCATTTATATTGTAGTCTGAAAAGGCTATAACAATTTATATTTGTGCCAGTAATGTATTCTGGTGAAAAGATTTATCTGTGTTATAAATGTCAGTCAGAAATTTAAGTAGTTTTTACTCTGAGCATTAATATTTTAATTCCCCTGGTCTTCAGCAAAGAGAACAATTTTGGCATTCACTTAAAGAGAAAATAAACTGTATAATAATAATAAAACCAAAGCGGGAGGATTGAACAATAAATCTGCAAACTTTGTGCCCGGCAAACCCAGAAAGTTCAGAATAGATGTCCTGCCACTGACACCTACCCCACAGGAGGAGGAATAAGGAATTCTCTCCTTCTACCTACCGCCCACTCCACACAAGCAGAGTCATTACTTCTCAGCTACCGAGGGGCCGGACGAGTGGAGTGCCTCTTCAGGGAGCTGTCACCTGGGCTCAGAGCTGCATGGAGACAGAGTGTGCTCGTTAGGGCAGGCTCATGAGAGCAGATGAAAAGGGCTCTGCTCTGGAATTTGATGGATGGTGTCACTCCTCCTGGAGTTTGCAGGGTTATGGCAGTGTCGGCTGACTGAGAAGGCGTCTCTCAAACCGGTCTGGTTATTCTGTTGAAATGATCTTCTTCTCCCTACTTTACTGACTCTGGCTGTGCCTGGGGAATCCTTTGTGTGAACTAAGAAATGAAAATATCAAGCAGATGACCATCTGGATTCACTCCTTCAGAATACAATTCCCTGATATTTATTTTGTTCATACAAAATGGACTCTCTTGGAGAAATTTTACTATGCGTAGGTCCCTTATGTAAGAATTTAAGTTTTCATTTTCGTGTGTGTCTATGTGGGTAGACACACACACACACACACACACACACACACACACACACACCTGGGTCCCCGTGGAGGCCAGGAGACCTCCTGGAGCTGGAGTTGCAGGCAGTTGTGAACTGTTTAGCATGGGTGCTAGGTACTGAACTCAGGTCCTCTGCAAGAGCAGTAAATGCTCTTAACCACCGAGCCATCTCTCCATCTCCATACAGTTTGTAAGAAGATTAATAAAATTGAAACTTTCACATCATTTGTAAGTAAAGGTTGGCTGAAATATTAACAAGTGAAGAAATGTTTGAAATTACCACAGAGAGTAATTTTCAAATATGGGAGCAATATTTAACATATTAAATCATAATGAAAAATTTTGCATGTATTTCTCCAGGTAATATTTGAGCAAACCCCACTTATTTTTAGTAATTGCATGAAAATATAAGAATCTGGGTTTTTAAATATAAATTCTTTAAAAAAAGTATAAATTGTAGTTGAAAATGACTTTTCTCAGTCACAATAAATCACAGATTCACCTTTAATTATTTTTCTGGGTGTTCAACATTTCTTTGCGTGAGTTTTCCCTTCTATAAGAATACTTTAGGTGGAGCACTTCATAATTCATTGTCATCTAAGAACCTGGGAAGAAATGGGAGGTTCAGTCAGGAGAACCATCACATCCCATCTGATGGTCTAGCTTCCTAGACAGACGCTTATGGGTTTTAGTGTGTGTGTGTGTGTGTGTGTGTGTGTGTGTGTGTGTGTGTGTGCCTGTATGGGTGCGGGTGCAGAGGAGTGAGAATGTCAGAAGCTAGCCTCGTGTGTCATTCCTCAGCCGCCATCCACCTCATTTTTTAAGACAGGGTCTCTCATCAGCCTGAAAGTTGTCAGAGAGGCTAGGCTGACTGACTGGGAGCTCCAGGGATGGATCTGCCTGTGCCTGCCCTTCCAGTGTTGAGACTGTAGGTGTGCATCACCGTGCCTGACTTTTTAAGTTCTGGGAGTCATCTGAGGTCCTTGTGTTTGCAAGGCAAGTGTCTTGCTAACTCAGTTGTTTCCCCAGCCAACCTCTGTTTTATCTGGTAGGAGAGGGGTGGGGGATTCTAGATTATAGAAACTGAGACCCCTCTATAGGGCTGTCTGCACCTGCTTGCCTTTGTTCAGTCAAATTCACCCTTTAGTGAGCTCATTTCTTCTTCAACAAGCACAGGTTCTCTTTGTACCAACATGCTATGGTAACTGTTTTGCATATTTCTTCCCAAATATCATATAGTCAGTTATAATTTTCAGCCCAAACTATGTGAATATTTAAATTTGTATTAAACATCTTGTAGACACTTATTCTTAAAATAATTAGTATGAGGTTTTGTAACTAGTCAGTAAAAACAAAAAAAGCATGCTAATTGGCTAATTGAAATGTTCCAGGTGGCATTTCTCAAAGAAGCCGTGTGGGATTTCTCTAACAAGAAGAAACAGCTCCGCGAGAAAGCTGCGGGATAAACAGAACCACGTCGCACAGGTTATAAATGGCACATCTTGTGGTAACTTACACAAGATGACAGTTGGCCGATACCTGAGTTCCCTAATGGGAGAAAGGATACAGGTATCTATCATTTACACGACACCTCCCTCCTGGAGTGCTGATTGTGTGACACCTCCCTCCTGGAGTGCTGATTGTGTGGGTTGCCACACTAAGCTCCGAGGATAAAACGATCGACAGCTCCTATTCTATTTCTCCCGTATTTGTGCCAGAAGCAAAGTGAAAATGTACTCTGATATGGTTGGAAGACTGAAATGGGGAACGGGCTCAGCAAAAGACTTGAGTGATGTCACAAGGCGGAGAGACGGGAAGATAGACAGACAAACCAAGCCTGTGGCTTACTTTCAAAGGGTCCATCTAAGCAAGCTTCCTCAGTAGTGTCTGAGCCAAGATCTGAAGGATGGGTGTAAACTAGACAGAGGGAGGAATATGGTAGCACCATAAATGGTGAGTGATCCAAACCGAAGACTACGGCAGAGGGCTAACAGCTGGGTGACAGGCAAGGTGCGGCCAATGAACAGAGGTGGAGTGTGACCGGAATCCAGAGCTGCAGGGTGGTATGTGGTTAGATTCTTGAGAATGCATGGCAGCCAAACCAGGCAGGCCTGCTGTTTTCACTGCTGCTGATGTACGTGACAGACGCTTCGGTGTTTTCAAAGTGTGCTTAAGTTTCTCATTTTGTGTGATGTCAGTGGTGGGACATTACAGTTGACAGAGCCAGAGAGAGATGCAAATGGTATTTCGAGGCTCCATGAATAGTCAGTAGAAGAAACTAGAAACAATATAATCTATCCTCTGATCCCAGGGATCTGCTCTCTGGGGATGACAGCTTCTGTTTGTTTCTCATTTCTGTGCTTGCTGTCCTGTCCTAGGTCTGCTCTTGATAGCTGCTCAATGTGGCATATAAGACAGTTACTGACTACACAGAGTTGGCCTAACTCGGAGCTATCAGAAGGTTTAAATCCTGATCTTCATATCTGGGGCTTCTCATTCACTTTTGCACCTACAAGGGGAGAAACCCTGGAGCTCTATTCACAGATTCTGGGACAGGATTCATAGCCTCTATTCATAGAGTCTAAATCCAACACCTTATGGAAATAAAGTTGTGCAGAGCTGTTAAGTTGTGATGTTGTTTTCAATACAAATGGTGAAAGTGTCCTCATAAACACCATGAGCTTTGTTTTTGGACATTGTTTAACTCAAAGTAATTCATGTTGTAGGGATTTATATGGATGTGTCTTTGGTAGTGCCCCAAACTCTGCTCTACAAATCATCATCTTCTTCCAGAAAAAGTGGAATTATTTGGAGACACTCTGGAAAAGAATTTGACATAAACAGTCTGTTATTTCCACACTCTCTTTTTGAAGGCAACGGATTCCCCAAATTCCACTCTAAAAAAAATGTCCCACTGGGGTGTCATTTCCAATGTGGCCTGTTTAGAGAGATTGTTTGCTCCCTTGATAACACCATTCCAAAGTCATGCATATTCATAGACCACAAATCCTAATTTGCTTATATAGAACACACATTCTGATTTTACAAATGAATGCTTTGAGTATTTTCTACAAGACGGAGCAACAGCCCTAGCTCTTATTTAAAATATCTTTTATTAAGTTCGTTCTTTGAAAATTTCAGACATGTATACAGTGTATTTTGATCACTCTTTTTTAAAAAAAAGCAGTATTCTAATGACTCTTACCCCCAAACCCTCTTCACAACCTCTCTTCTATCCCTGCCAACACCTGCCTCCTTCCCCCAAATCCCACTCCCACATTAATTTCTTTGTTTTGTTTCATTTTGATTTGTGACCAACTGGGTTTAACCAGGGCCATTTGCGTGACCATGGGTCCTGAATTATCCGTTGGAGCCTGGTGAGGTCCTCAGGGACACACAGTTGAAGACAGTGACTACCCTGCTCCAAGAATTCCTCAGTAGTCAATAGCTCAGCAGAGAAAGGCCCTGTGAGCCCTTTTCCCATCCACGATTGGCTGACAGGCTCGTTTGTATGTGGGCCCAGGACAGGCAGCTGCAGCTGCTGTGACTCCATGATTGCTATGGCTGTGTCGTGCTCAGAAGATGGCATCTCATAGCTCTTCCTAAATCTTCTAGCTTTTACATTCTGCCATCTCTTTTGTGATGTTCTCTGAGCTGTGTGTGTGTGTGTTGCAAATGCCTTGCTAGAGTTGAATGTCTGACATTTCAATTATTCTCAGCACCTCAACCAATGGATTTCTGCATTCATCACCACCCATTGCAAAGAGAAGCTTCTCTGGTTAAGGCTGAGTGTAGCAGTTGTCTGTGGTTATAAGCATAACTATTTAGAAGGTGGATTGGTGCCATGTTCATTTAATTAGACTTTAGTAATAAGTTCCCTACAGGGCCCAAGGCTTAGTCAGTCATGAGTCTTTGACTGGGTGTATATAGTACTGTGCATGGGTTTCCTCCTATTGAACTGGTTTTAAGTCCAGCTAGAGAGTGGTTGGTTAAACCCCTTCCCCCACGGTCATGCCTCTATTGCACCACTCAGCACATCTTGCTTGGCCGATGATATTGCTGCTTGTATGGTACACAGCTGGGTAGGATCATTATTCTACTCTTGGTTTTTTTTTTTTGGTTTTTCAAGACAAGGTTTCTCTGTAGCCTGTCCTGGAACTAGCTCTTGTAGACCAGGCTGGTCATGAACTCACAGAGATCCACCTGCCTTTGCCTCCCAAGTGCTGGGATTAAAGGCATGCGCCACCGCCACCTGGCCCACATTCTGATAATTCTACCCTGTGCCCCAAATCAGTCTCCCATGGTATTCTATAAATAGAACGCTGGCACTGATGACCTCTTGGGATCTCTATTACTATTTTCTATCTCAGTTATAGAAGAATTTGTAAACCTGAGCCAGGAGCTGATTAAGAGAGAAAAATGACAAAGAGAGAAAACTGGTTAAGTAAGACATTCACTGGAAGAAAATAAAGCAGAGCCAGGCAGACAAGTTTGAATTCTTTTGCCCCTTAAGCCCCTTAAGCATACTATCACGAACAATGTTGCTCAAGCCTGTTAGCAGAGGAATATTGGGTATATAAAAATGGTGACTGTTTACTGCAGTCAAGAAATTCTGGGAAGATACAGCTTTTTATTCTGTTTTTGTAGTATAAAGGTTATGTTTAGCAGAAAGGTCACATGTTTCAAGGCATGAGACATCTGTATTATAAAACCAGTATCAATCAGAAGAAGATAGTATGGTTCTGTGGTAAGAGATACAGAGGGAAGAATAAACTCCAGAGCAACTCAGAACACCCCTGCAATAGTGTTTACTGGGCTTGATTTCTCAGTGAAAAGCTCTGTTGAGTCACTCTTGAGACCTTTATGAACAAGTCCCTGTGTGTCGTCTGCTGTGCTAGGACAGGCAAAATGAGCGATGGAGTAGCTTAGGGCAAACTGCACTGTACCTCTGAGGAAGGGTAGTGGCATAGCTGGGCTTCTGAAAGTGATGCTTTAGGCAGAGATTGGGGAGCTAATGATTTAAGGATGTCCCCTTAAAGATGCGTGAAAGCATGGAGGGTGTCAGGAAGGAATGGAGAGAAGGGAGCCCTTTCTTATGTAGGTCTGTAGGGCTTGCCACTAAGAGTCCCGCTGCAAAGGGAGTTGCCCCTCCCAGCAACAGCCAGTCCTTGCTTACTGGGTGTATGGAGTGTGGTCACATATGCTTGTGTTTCCAGGCAAGGACACTTCCATTGTCCAAAGCCCAGCCTCCAAAGATGTTGGCAGATGAAGAGAGCATCACCAGGCACAGCAATGGATGTAGAGGGCCTAACACCCACCCAGGCTCAGCACCATCAGCTGACAAAGTGTGTAGGAGATCCAGTGGGCGTGTTATGAGGAAAGGCCCTGTTTTGGATTAGAGAAGCGTTGGCATCAGGGAAATGTACTCCACTGCTAATATCAGTGGTGAGTGTCATAAGGCAGGATGAGGGATTGTGTCTGGGAATGCATCTGTGGAGCCCCAGACCAACACTTGTCCACTCTGATTGGCTGACTGATTACCCTTTAGAGATGTTTGTCCATGGTGGGCGTGTCTCAGCCGATCTCCACGGTCTTCTTTACATCTTGGCTTTTATGGTGTGGTACAACCCGTCCTCCAAGTTTTTCAATCTCAATTAGCAACACTTTACCAATTAGCAAAACTTTATCGCAGCATGATTTCTGAATACTGTATTATAACCGTATTGTTAATCAGTAAAATAATAATAATAATGAAATGATAAAAGTGCTTTCCACAACCATTAGCCACTTAGAATTTTCCTGAAATCTTGGCTGAAAATGTTACCTAATATGTTTGGAATTTATAGAGGGAGGTAAGGGCACTTAGGGATGAGCTAAGAACCACATGCAGAGTGGAGTTAATGGCTGTTAGGTATGGTGGACATTGAATAACTTCTCATGGTAAGCCAGCTTTTCAAATTTCTTCTCCTCTCCTCTCTTCTCCTCTCCCCTCCCCTCCCCTCCCCTCTCTTCCTTCTCTTTCTCTTCTCTCCTTTTCCTTTCCCTCCTTTCCCCCTTGTCTCCTTTCCTTTTCTATATTCCCCCTCCCTCCTCCCCTCCCTCCCATCCTTCCTTCTACTAGAATCAGGTACTCCTATAGAACCCTTCAATCTTGTGCCGCTATTTCCATTTAGCCTCTGAACCACCTTCTAGCATGACTTTCCCTTGGGCTAGTGGCTTCCCAAGGGGAGGTGGTCATTTGGATGTCAGCAGTTTGGCTTGTGATTGCTAGTCTGGACCTTCTCTGTCTCTCTGGAGCAGCTCTTTTGATGAGCCTGCCCTGGGATGGGGGCCTTGGGAGTTTCCTCTGACATCTCTGCCTCCTGTGGTCTATTTACTGCTGTCACCTCACCGCTCTTAAGGGGGTTTATAGCTCTGAATCTGTGGCAATCACTGAGAGTGAATTTTGTTTCTGGTAATTAAACCCAGACTCACAAAGCTTCAGATTGAAATTTATTAATTAGCTGCAAGGCAAAGTCTGGTTAGGTCTTTTAACTTGAAGAATTGAGATGCCATTCTCTTCGAAAGTTAAATTGTTTGTACGTTTTCCCCCCTAAGTAAAAATGTTATATAATAAAGTTTCTGTCCTACTTATGAATTGGAAAGAACTCCAAAATTATGTAAAAGGTGAAGTTATTTGTAAAATACTTGATTGGTGATTAAAATTTATTTTTAAAAATCTCATTGTCATTGGTGTGCTACATAAAAATAATTAAAAGTATCTTTTAGTGAAAGTAACGTTTCAGTTAGATAATTTTCGGAAATCAAGTTGCACATTGAGTCTCCTTTCCAGCTCCAGCCATACCTTGTTTTGAGCTTGCTGAGACTACAGACTGCTTCCACGTGGCACAGACATCAACCCAGTGGCTTTTTCCACAAAGGGAACTGTCTTTTGTTGCTATTGCCATTGGCTGGATGCCTCTATGCTGTGCACACCCTGGCGCCTAGCTCACCCCCTTTTTTGAAATTAGCTGTCAAGTGCAGATCTCTCTTCCCCCACAGCGTTTCACAGCTGAGGTTTGACAAATGCAAGAAAGGGACAGTGTAATTTGCTAGTACATTATTTATTTCTACCAGATCATCCATAATATTCTCAGCAATAGGATGAAAATCATTCCCAGGAGTAGATTTTTAATAGGCTGTCAATCCCAATGTTATTCCACAATGGGTAATCACACGTGCAAACACGGCAAAGCTTTAAACAAGGACTTCTGATGGAATGAAATGTGACAATGGCTAAGGGTGCCTTTCTGCTTTCTTTATCGTCTCTGATTTTGTTTTCATGGGTTTTCTGTGTGTGCAAATGTGTGAGTCTCAGCATCTGGATGTGCTTCTTGCGCTTTTTTCTGCTTGTTTTGTCCTATTCTGGTTTGTTTGTTTTTATATTATTATTACTATCATTATTATTATATACCTGTTTTTTTTCTAATGGGAGAGATAAAGAAAGGGTGTGGATTTGGGTGGGTGGGGAAGTGGGGGAGGATCTGGGAGGAGATAGGAACTTTAATCAGAGTATATCATATAAAAAGTCTATTTTCAAAAATAAAAAAGGTTGAAGAATTATTTGCAGTTTTGAAACGTGACATACTGAATACCCCTAGAGGCTGCTATATAGAATTACAGAAGTAATGTGTGTGTCTCTACAGTTGGTGAGACTTTGCCAATTACCGTCTCGGTAGTGTGTGGTCCTGGGGGTGATGACAGCATATGTTCATGCTCAGAATCTTTACAAGATGATGTTCTTTACGTTTCCGAAGGGTTAATCACCTACCCAAGTTGGAAATCACAGGCTGCTGCAGTCTTTACCTGCCAGAAGACAAGGTGCTGTGGACACAATCTCATCTAGGGTGTAAACATGTTTCCTAAAACTCTGAGGTCAAAGCCATGTCTGAGGGGTGATGGATGCTATGGCTGATGATGTGTCACACAGCCAACTCACGTAGGGTCCTTGGGAATGATGAAAATTAGAAAAGGAGAGAAATAATCTCAATCTGGAGTTTTCAGAGGCTTCTTATCTACCTATTACTACCTGCTTTTTAACACGGAAACCCTCTGGTACGGAATACACACACACGCACACACATACACATGAAGAATCACCATGTATTTTTATACACAGGCAACTTAACTAATAAGCATCTATGAAATATGAGGATTGTTCATGTGTAAGATGGATTGTTCTAGAGATACAGAATTGCATGCCCCAAGGTTGTGCCTCTCTGGGGGAAATGCATGTCCTGTCCAGTGTTTCATTGCTGGTGAGGGGGACCATGCCTCTTGCCATGATTAATTGAGAAACAAATGCATTTTGTAAACTAGGAATGTCCTCCAATTATTGAACTCCATTAGCAGGATTCAGATGCTTCTAATTCTGAAAACTAGGGAAATTCGAGTCTCACTGAAATCCGGTTATGACTTTGTACCCCGGCCCAAGTGGTAACTATGTGTCTGATTTTGTTCTGTTGCTATCATGAAACTCTCTGACCAAAAGTAACACAGGTTGAAAGGGTTTATTTGGCTCACATTTCCAGATCACAGTTCATCATCGAGAGAAGTCAGGAGAGAACTCAAAGTAGAATCCTCGAGGCAGGATTCATGGAGGAATCCTGCTTGCTGGCTCATTTACTTGCGGGTCTCTACTTAGCTTGTTTCCTTATACAGCCTAGAACCTCCTGGGTTGGGATGGTGTTGCCCATAGTGGGCTGGACCCTTCTGCATCAATTAATAACTAAGACAGTCCCCACAGATATGCTTGCAGGCCAATGTAATCTAGGAAACTTCTCAAAAGGCTTCCCTCTCAGGTACCTGTAGGCTGTATCAAGCTGACAGGTAAAAGTAGTCAGGCTAACGATGACTGTCACATTTCAGGTATATCCCAGTTTAATGAGGAAGCTTCTCCCGGGATGACCAAAAAAGAAGAAACCAAGAAGTCTGTTTAGCTGCATACTGGAAATCAATATTGTCTATAATTTGGCAGCTATGTGAGACCTGTCAGCTACTGTCACCTCAAGCCTAGTATGTCACTTAACAGAGCAAGCCAAGGTCCTTCTTAAGGTTTTCTGTCTAAGTACCAGCTTCCTAAGTAGAAGTGACTTCCTATATTTTTATATCATCAGATAGTCCACTAATTATTACTTTCTTGTATCGCAGGAATTTCTGATCACAAAGCTAGAAGTGCTTGGCATAATGATAGCCATTGCTCAGTCCTTACCATGTGTCAAGAATTGGGAAAGATTTACATGCAAGGCCTCACTGAATTACTGACAACAATTTTATGCAAGTGTATGTTACGTCTTGAAGAAGATAAGACAAACTGAGTCTTCATTAACAAGATCCATTAATAAGAAAATTATTGGCAAGGTTTCAAGGAAGAGAAAACAGACAACGTATAGATGGAGGAATGAAGCAGGTCAGAGAATACCAGACGATAAAGCAGCACGCAAAGAGAATGGCCGATGTCGGTCTCTTTGTTGGGACTGAGATGACAGCTCTCTGTAGGGAGCAGAACTGTATCAGCTCACACATTCACCAAAGAACTGATTGGGATAACTTTGAGGAACTACAGCATTGACTGAGTTGGGCCTATCATGCCTCACAGGTGCAAAGGGAGGGTCCCTTTTCCCAGTGGACGAAAGTGACATTTCCAAGATGGGGTGGGTGGCAGATCCTGAGAGGGCTGTCAAAGTTTGACACCTGCTAGAACGGACAGACTGAGATGTGCTCGTAAAATTGGATCGTTCACTAAGAGAGAACTCCTTGATGGCTCAGCTGATATTGAATTTAACAAGCTAATTGGGGGATAATTCAGGCTTGCATTTTAGGAAGTCAGTTTACCATCCTGATCTTTAAGGCGAAAGAAATGAAAGGTGGCATCTGAGCATGAGATGTGAAAGACGTGGGCGGTGGGCTGAGCAAGTGGTCTTCTTTTTAGATGTTTGGCAAAGAGAACCCAGAGAGGATATTTTGCTTGTTTGGGTCTGTTAAAAGCAACATTCTCTAAGTGAATGTGAATTAAGATATATCACAATTTACTTGAATGATTGATTTAATTTTGCAAGAATAATAAATCCTTAATTTCCTCCCTGTTTTGAAGAAAGATGTGTGGAAATGAGTCAAGGGAAAAATTATTGTACTTCTTGGGGAAAATCTTACAGTTGGGATTTATGTCTATCTAAACATTATCTGTGTTAACTATAACAGACCATGAGAAATTTAAAATTATCTGCACCTTTTATTTACTTTATATTTTAAAGATCTATCTATGTATCTATGTATCTATCTATGTATCTATCTATGTATCTATCTAT
>LOJH01009061.1:0-35076 GCA_001685095.1 Ellobius talpinus
ATAAAAAGGAAGGTTTTAACTTTAACATAGTAAAATTACATATAACAAAACATAAAATTACATATAAAAAATTACATATAAAAATAATGGTGTGGGAAATCGTGGGCCTGTGATAGGGCAGAGTAGAGCTAGGCAGGGAATACTAAACTGAATGATGGGAGAAAGAAGGCGGAGTTGTGACACATCATGTAGTCCAGAGAGGAAAGATGCCAGCTGCTAGCTGGAACCTTCTCAGTAGGCCACAAGCCTCGTGATAAAATATAAAATAATAGAAATGAGTTAATCGAAGATATAAGAGCTAGCTAGCAATATGCTTAAGTGATTGGCCAAGCAGTGACTTAAATAATACAGTTTCTGTGTGGTTATTTTGGGCCAGGGTGGCCGGGAATGAACTAACAGCCTCCACTACAGTATCCCCAGCCTCATCTTCCTTCACAGACCACAGTGGAGGCTTTAGCATCTCAGGGACCTTGTCCCCTCTAGCTGAGCAAGCAGGATCCTGTGTCCCACAGAGAGTACCACCCTTTGTTAACACTGGGTCAGTGCCCTCCCCCAAGCCCAGACCCTTGCTGGGCCATCACACTCACCGTAGATCCTGCTGCCTCTGGTGGGCCTTGGGTGCAGCACTGTGCCCACACTCTAGAAGACTTTCTGCCAGCTGCTGGCAGGCTTCTACTCGCTGGGCACCAGTTTCAATTTGGTTCTGAAACTTTGCAAACTTAGTGCAGAGTTGCTGAGGAGAGAGGGGAGTAGATGACAGGGCAGCCTTAGTCTAGGTCCTCAGCAACAGTGTAGCTAGCTGTGTGGCTATATTACTGGCACACTCCACCCTGAAGGCATATTTCATGATTCTACTACGCCTTCTCCACCCAGCCCAGCAGGACTTGCTCCTGTCACCCAGCATCTGCCTCCTGTGTCTTCCCTCACCAGTGCATGCTCATAGTCTTCTCCAAAGTTGTCCCCTCCGCTAGCCACTTGTTTCCAGCTGGCCAGCCAGCTCTGCAGGTCCTTGGCTTCTCTCCTGAATTCATGTAGCTTCAGGGTCCCCTCCAGCTCCTGGCCCCTGTGGTGACAGCCAGGGGTTTCCCAGATGTTAGCGGCTTGTTCACCCCCTGATGGTAGGAGCTGAGGGTGGGGGTGCTGAGGAATGGAGTTATTTATGATCTTTGCCCAAGCCTTTGACATGGGAAGAAGACATAGCAAGGCCAGGGTAGGGGACAAAGGATGCTGGCAAGAGATGGAGGGCTGGCAATTGAGGGCCCAGGTTCCTGCTAAGTGGGCCTTTACTGAAGAACTTAGAGAGTTGTGAGCAATGCGAAATCTCAGCCTTCTCCTGATGCATCCTAAAGGTCTGGGTTCCCGCCAGCAAAGGGCCACAGCAGGGGACAGTCAGCTGCGCTTAGGGTCCCTGTGCCCACTGATGAGAGGGTCCATAGTGCCCCTCACCTTGCATCTGACAGCTTCTGCAGTGCCTGCAATTGCTCCCGTACCGTACCCAGATGCTCAGTGGCCTCAAGTCCACAGAGGGTCTGGAATCTCTGCTCAAGATCCTCTGTGGAGCTCCAATAAAGAGCTAATTCCTGCTGCAGCATCTGCCAACATAAGAGCCCAGACTGGGTGGTTCTTCATCTCTCTATATGCTACCCCCAACACAACCTGCACAGTTACCCCCAGGCACTCATTCTTCAGCCCACACACTCATTCACTTACCAATGGACTCATCCAACTGCCTACCCAGCCATGTTCTACCCCCTCAGCTTCATCCACCCACCCACTACCCACTTACCCAAGGCTGATGGCACACTTACTCTTTTACAAAATGAAGATATGGTCTCCACCCTCAGAGGGCTCACTACTTAGCCAGAAAGAGTAAATGGTGGGAAGATTGGACCAAGGAAGGGAGGGCACAGGAGCCATCATGTTGGACCCCCAATATCAAAGTGTAAAAACAGACAGAACTGAGCAAGCCTCTCTGCATGCTTGGCACTTGGAGGCTACATGAGGTTAAGCCTGCGGGCACACCCTTCAAGAACAGCTCACTGAAAATCCTCAGCCACAAGACACCGCCAAACAGTGGCCACTGGGGCATGCAGGAAAGTGTCCAGACAAGAGGACATTTCCATGACAAGAAGCAGGATTGCAGTGGGGCCCAAGGCTTTGGGGTTTGACGGTTCTAGGAATTCACTCTGGCCTCCATCCTTCCTCCCAGGGAGGCTTACGAGAGAAGATGGGTTTTAGGATGACAACGGGCTAACAAAAGGATGATATTCAGTGTCCCAGAGAAGGACACCTGTGACGGACATAGGACAGGCTGGAGCAGGAGACTGTGAGGAGTGGGAAAGTGCCGGGAAGGAGACAGAGTTTGCATGGAGAGGCGGGTCCAGGAAGACTCCAGGGGCTAAACACACTCCTGTGTCACAAGGCTGGGGCTGGACTGGCAGATGCATGTGCTCAGCGGGGAGGGTGAGTAAGGTCTCGGGTGGGTGGTGGAGAGGGTTAGCCATGTGTTTAGGAAGGAAACAGCAGGGGCCTGTGTCTCAAGAAGTAAGATGTGCCCTTTGGAGTGTGGCAGACGTCCTTGTGGTCTATGGTCACTTGCATGGAGATGCTCAGGACACAGTACCTGGTGTTTCCTAATGAGCCCAAAGGTAGCTGCTTCATCACTGCCATACTCCTGACTGCTTGCCAGAGGCCACTTTTCCTCCACCCAGGTCTTTGTTTCGGACACACTCAGAAAGCACTGCAAAGAAAGATGTTGACTAGCCTTGGTGATCTTAGCTGGAACCCTCCATCGCCTGTTCCTGGTCGCCAGCAGTTAGCAGAGAGGCTTCTGGACCCTCACCGGAACCAGCGGATTCTTAGCATAGCTTATCACTAGCCTCCCTCCATGAAGGTCCCACAACTCCCCTCTCCCACAGCTTCCACTGCTCTGCAGACCCCACCCTCTGTCTCCTACCTGCTGGACAGTGACGGCCTGCTGCAGGCAATGGGCATGTGCCTCACATGCCTGCTCCAGTTCTGCCCAGTGGCCTTCTAGCTTCTGGCACTGCTCCACAATGTGCTGAGCTTGGGGGTGCCCGGAGACTGCTAGACTCTGACCAGAACTTAGTACCCCACGCACGTGGCCCACGTGAGCTTTTACCTCAGCCTGGAGCACCTGCCACAGAACAATGGGATTGATTCCCTTAGCCACATATGCCCAGGTTAGAATCGTGGGTGTGTCTCTAGGTTCTAGGTCACTCAGCTAAGGATAGCTAGAGCAAAGTGGATTTGGGAATCAGGACACCCAGGGAGGAGCATTTAGAGGCCAAGATACCCTGAGTAGTGCAGGGGGCTTCTAAGTTCTGGGAATGAGATATTGGGGGCCCTGGGCGGAAACAGGTGACACTACCTTGTGCTTATGTTGAAGGCTCTGGGCATCATGCCAGCAATGGGTAGGACAGGCGGGACTGGAACTGGGCATATGCTCAGCCACCCATGTGAGTTCCAGGTTGCTAAGGCAGTTAAATCGGTATAGCTCAATTGAGGCCTGCAGTTGTATGTGCCAGGTGGCCAGCTTGCTCTGCAGGGACTTGAACCTGGTAGAAGGAGAAAAGATAAAGTGGCTGGGGGAGGAAAAAGAAAACAAGGTCATGGTCTTTTCCTCTTCCCCACCAGGGACCCATGAGGAATAATGCTGGGGAACAGAAGAAAGCCTCTGAAGCCCTTCCACCTCAGAATGACCCTACTTAGAAAGGAAGGAGGTTTGGATGCCCTCAGGTCCTGTAGGTGCCACTCACGCCCTGGGTTCACAAGGCATGTGTGGAGGGAGAAGCATGACCCTCAAGCACAGTAAAGATGGAATGGCCACCTCTGGTGACACTTCTGGCTCTCCTCCAGGATGGTCAGGGAAGTGAAGGTGTTGTGGGTCTGAGAGATGAGGGCAGCCATCTTTCTGGTCAGTGCCTGACTCTTATCCTCCAGCTGACAGTGCTGTTTCTGCAGCCTCACGCTAGAGTGCAGGTCCTGTCCCATTTCTGTACTCTGCAGGGCTTCCTCCAGATGCTCCAACATCTCTCTGACATCCTGGGGAGGGTGGCAAGAGGCTGCATTCGCCTTTCTTCTCTAGCTCAGCAGACAACCTCTCTGGGGCTCTAAGTCTACCATGTTCCTAGCCCCAGATTCACCAGGGACCCATCATGTCCTCCCAACTCGTAGTGTGCAAAGCATCCCTTACACACCTTCCTCTCTGGACCATTTAAGCTGTGATGATCACACACTAGACACACAGAAGTCTCTCCTGTGATGGCCTGCTTCTGGGCAAAGCCAGGCTTAGCTTACTCTGACCCAGAGCTCTATAGAGTACTTCATGGGGCCACGCTGTCAGCCCTTTCTGTCCTGCCTGCTCCCATCCTGGCCCAGCCAAGTCCTGGTCTTCCTTCTGCATCCTCACCCCTATCCCACATTCCCCAGGACCTGCAGTAGCTCTAGGAGCTGCCCCTGCTGTCTCGTCTGCTGCAGCCTGTCTCCTCGCTCTGCCACCCTGTGGTCCAACTCTTCCCATTTGTGATTCAGGTCCTGGAGTCTGTTCTGTATGTCTTCCTGGGCATAGGGGTGGCTGTGCAACAGTTCTCTCCCAGCCTGCAGTGGAGACAAAGGCCCAGGTATTTTCCTGAGCTGTGAGGACCCCACCACCAGCCGCAGCATGCTGCACCCAAGGGCAGGAGGCAGGTTGCTGGCTACCACTGCTTTCTACTGGCTACCTGGGATGGTGGTAGCTTTCTGAGCTGATTTGGGTGCCTATCTAGGGGGACACCCAGCTTCACACCCAGGTGAAGGAGGCAGAGGGGTCCTTTCTTTCAGCGACTGTGCTCTATAGAAATAGGAAGAGCAATGTATGCTGGGAATCTGAAGACAAGAGGGCCCGGCACCTGCTGTCCAGTATCCTCACCTGCTGTAGGTCCTCCATGTACCCACGGGTAGCTAATAGCTCACTCTTAGCTATTTCGTGCCACTTGAGTTTCTGCTGAATACTGCTGCATGCTTGGGAGGGTTCATCGGCCACCATAGGCCACTTCTCCTCCATCCACAGCATTAACTCTGCCACAGCCTGCTTCCACTCCTGCCGGAGACCAGGAGACAGAGGGTCTCAGGACCCAGCATGAGGGGTGGCACACCTGCATCTAGGGCGAGGGGCCCTGTGGTGAAAAACAAGACCCAGAGCCAATCCTCGGGTACAGGGGAGATAGAGTTTGGATTTTTCTGATCCACAAATGGGGCAAGGACACTGTGTCCAGAAAGAGAAATGCTGTCAGGTCCAACTCCTACAGACCATACCAGATCTCGTGTCTTGATCTAAATAGGTTGATGTTTTTAGAGGCCTGGCCCGGCCCTAGGGCCTGAACAAGCATCAAGGCTAAGCTGCAGCTGCTTCCCTTCACCCATGCAAGCCTTTGGTGTGTCAGAAGTGAGGGCGGGTATGTAGGAGGATAAGGGGCAGTTAGTCAAGGCATCCTTCTCTGAGAAGCACAGTGAGCACAGCTCCAGAATCCTCTTGGAAACACCCGAGAACTGTGCTTCAAGGTAGGGAAAGGCTCAGTAAACAAGCTTCTACTGGCTCAGCACAGCTGTGGGCTCCTGGGCCCCGCTTCTGCGGATCTTTCCCGTGGCCTAGGAACTCACGTGCAATCGGAGGGAAGCCAGAAGCTTTTCCCTTCTCTGCTGATTCCTCTCCTGGACCCTGGCCCACTGTTTCTGGGCACCGTGGAGCAGTTCTCTGATCCTGGAGTGTAGAAAGAGAAGGCTCTTCTCTGCCCTGAACCACCCCCACCCCCTCCCCAGCCCAAGGGAACCCGGCCCCACCCAGCCTCAGGGCAGCAGTCTGCCCAGGTGCTGAGAGAAGGCAGCAGGCAGGTGGCTCACTTGTGCTCAGCAGGGTGTTGGCTCAGAAGCTTCTCACCACATGCCTGCAGGGCCTCAGCCCGAGATCCCAGGGTGCTCCGGAGCCACCCAAAACCCTGGTGCTGCTGCAGCAGGCTCTGGGCCTCCCTTAGATCCTCCTGGTACAGTGAGAGACCTGAAGTCAGCTCATCCCCAGGGCCTCCCTGCCCACCCTGGCTTCTGGACCCAAGGAGGCCAGCTCCCTCTAGGGGTGGTATGACGACACTCCAGTTTCACTTCCCCAACTCTTTACCCCAAGATTGTCCTGGTGGAGGAAGGCCTCATGGCTGGTACAGGTAGCAATGAAACTATCCACTTCTTGGCCAAACCTCTGCAGCTCCAGCCTGTCCCAAAGATTCTGCTCCCTCTGCCCCCATAGGGCCTTCAGCTGCTGGCCCTGCTGACCTAGGAGCCTTAGGGCACTGGCCACCTCTTGGGACCGTGGTGAGTCTGAGATTGCCACCAGCTGGGCCTGAGCCTCCAGCTGCCGCAGCCTGTATAAAATAACACAGTACCAGCCTACCCGGGGTGGTCACCAGCGCCTCCAGCCCTTCATCACAGAGCTCTGAAGTGAGGGCAACTGGCTGCTCAGTCCTATTGGTTCACTTTCTCACAGGACAGCTGTGTCCTGGCCTATGCATAAGATGGAATGCAACAGGCCCGTCATAATGCCCAGGATCCACATCACTCTGTCCTCTCTGTAGATGACTGTGGCATGCTGGGACAGCACAACTCAACAAAAACATTACTCAGTCCACACATGGCTGCTGTCAGGACCACTGGAACCTTTGACCCAGCATGACAGCTGCCTCTTTAGGCTGAATGCTGCCCCCCCATTTTGAAAACACGTGGCATATCTGTGGGAGGCAGGAAAAGCTAGCATTTCCTCTAAGCTGCTGCAACCCTAAAGTAGTTGGGTGTGTGTGACAAGTGTCTTGAAGGCAGGTGTCTGTCTCTCAGGGTCCACTTGATACCTATTAGGCTCCTTGGAGCAGGGGACAGCCTGAGGGTTGTACATGGTGGCTCTGTTTGCTCATAAGGCTGTATGTCACTTCTGACGGAAGTGACGTAGAAATCTTAGTCCCATTGGTGGGTCCTGGGCCCTTTGACTGTAGAGGCCAGCAGGGTACGCGCTGCTCAGAATGGGAAGCTAGATTGGGGGGCACCATTATCACAGCTGAAGGAGAGTGTCTGGGCTGGAACTCAGAGCCTCTGGCAGCTCAGTGTCTGGGGTCCCTTCCCAAAGTGTGCAGGTTGCCTGAGGTAGGCTGGGGTATCTTCTGAAAACCTGCCTGCAGGGCCATGCTAGATACCAGCCTGACTCATGAGCAAAAGCTCATGACATTACTTTTGACCTTCCTTTTATGAACTCCACCCCCTCAGGTCTGTCCTGACCTCTCTTGCCACAGGCAGGTCTCCTCCTGTAGGCCTCCATGCTTCCTCAGCAGCTCCTGGGCTGAGGCCACATCCTCCAGCTCCTCTTTGCTGTACAATTGAGCCCGGATGCCCTCTGCCCACAGCAGCAACTTGTGGCTCTCTTGTAGGATGCCTTGCTGGACCCGAGCCTCAGTCTGGATTTGGACCTGCTGGGCCACTCGCGCTTGCACTTGCTTTAGCAGATCCTGCAGCATCAGCACCTGCTCCTGAAGCAGCCAGCCCTCTCTGGGGCCTGACTCCTTGGCCCTGCAGGATGATAGCCACTTCAGTATCCTGGAAAAGTGATGACAATTCCAAATGTGTCCCCCCCTCCCCTTAGCTAGAAGCAGCATGACCCTGGGTTCTCTCTTTCTCTGAGTGGTGGGAGGCAGACCTGATCCAAGGCTTTCTCAGAGGTCCTAATGAAAGGACAAGAAGAAAGCTAATTCTGTATCCTTGCCTGGGGTAGACCTTGCAAGGCCCAGTCTGGGGCCTGGGCCTCGAAGGAGTTAAGGTGTCGGTTCCTGGGAACCAGGCCTTCGGCTCTGAAATGCCATGGTTACCAGTCCCGAGGCCGCTGTTCAGCTATCCTGCATTCTCTTGCCATCCTTGTCTAACTTAGCTTTCCTCTGACCCTGGCCATTCTCTCCCTGCAAATAGTATACAAGATGCTGTCCTTAATAAATTTGATTTGCATAAGGCAGTCTGTGCAAGGCCTCCCGACCCCAGTTTTTTGGTCTTCATCTTCTCATCTCCTGGCCCTCTCACTCGAGCCTTGTCACTGAAGAATGACCTGCCAGTGCAGGTCAAGAGAGCACTTCCTCATGCCAACAGTCTCTGCCTTCTGCCAGCATCCTTCCAATATACATCTTGGTCACCTTCTCCCCATCTCATTCCTGCTCCTTCCTTATTTTGTTAGGACCCTCCCTCTTTCCCTCTGCCCTCACTGCCTCCCTGGCCATCACCACCATCCCCAAACTGGCCATACTTGATGGCTGCTCTTTGGAGGTAGGAGATCCTGTTCTCCAGTACCAGGACCTTCTGCTGAATCTGCTGCAAGGTACGGTGACTGTCCTCAGAGCCTCCTGGCCCCAGAGCCTCCAGCCTGCCTATCACATTTAGCAGCTGGGCTCGTGTGGGTTCAGACTTCTGTAGAAGATGGTACACCTCCATGCTGCGTGTGAGCTGCAGGCCTTTCTCCTCCTTCAGGGCCTCTAGCTGCTGCCACCTGAGTGGAGGATGCGGGAATGTATCCATCACAAGGACACCTCCCATCCATCCAATGACACTAAGCCAGCTGAGGTCTTAGAGCCTAGCAGGACAGATGCTTCTAGGCTGGTGGTCCTCTGCCCGCTCCTCACTATCTTTGACACCACCTAGCCCCTCTACCCGGTATGGTGGGAGGCACCAAGCAAAGGCTTTGCCCTACCTGCATTCCCACCCCTGATTGTCACCTCTGGTTCAGGTCTTCCTCCTGCTGTTGGATTTTCGAGGTATGTTCTGGGCATCTCTGCTTCAGCTGTTCAGCAGTGTTGATGACCTCGGCCCAGTGGCCTTTTCTAATGGCCAGGGTCATGAGAAAGTTCTGTGGAGAAGGACCCAGAGCCCTGGGAGGCAGGCTCTTCTCTCCCCATTCCCTCTTTGGACCACAAAGGGCCTTGGGATGGTTGGCTCTAAGACACTCATCCTGCTGGCCTTGAGACAGAAAGCATCTGAGTCCCTCACCTCAGAGTCAGGCCTGCTGCCGTGGGACCCTCCCCACGGGCCAGAGCAAAAAACGGGGCAAAACAGTGAGGAGTAGGGAGGCAGAAGCAACACCAGGGTGGCGGAAACTTGGGGCGGTCTCCATTAGCACAGCAGCTTACCTCACATTTGAGCTGTGTGACCTCTAAGTTGTCACCCTTGGGCTGCAGTGTTCGGAACAGGAATGTCTGCTCCTCCAGCCAGGATTGGAGCTCCCTACAGGAGCTGTAGAAGCTAAACAGAGCTACTGCCTCCTCTAGTCGGGCCCTGTGAAGCTGAAGGGGCAGCCCCGGGTCAGGGTGAAGGCTCTGTGCCCCCATGGGAAGGGAGGGCACTCGGAGAGGTCCTGGGTGTACCCCTGCTTATCCCAAGCCACTAGGAGGATCAAGTCTTTACTCCACAATTGTACCACATCCCTTTAAAGATCTTGGTGATAATGTAAGCTCTTTTAGAGCACGGAACATGTCAGTCACTGCCTTGTTCCTGGGATCATGTACAGCCTCTAGCTCAGTGGTTCTCACCCTTCCTAAGGCTGCTGCCCTTTAACACAGTTCCTCATGTTTTGGTGACCCAACCATAAAATTATTTTCAATGCCTCATCATAACTGTAATTTTGCTGCATATCTTATATTGTACCTTTGTAAAGATCTTATAGACAGGATATCTTATATGTGACCCCTGTAAAAGGGTCATTTGACCCCCCCCGGCAAAGAGGTCATGACCCAAAGGTTGAGAACACTGCTCTAGCTTATGATAGGGGTATGATTAACCTCCCATCCTTTCTCTCTTTTGGTGCAGGGATTGAACCTTAGCACCTCAGTTATGCCAGGCAAGCATGAGTTCAGTTTGGGGTTTTTCATCTTGTTGTGTTTCCCAGGCTGATCAAGAACACCTGGACTTATACAATCTTCTCACCTTGGAAGCACCTGGGAATAAAGACATATGCCACGTGCTTAGCTATGGGCATTTCTTGACCAAAGAGCATTACCTTTGCCAGGGCCAATAGCTTTTTATAGTTCTGGCTCAAGTGAGCCTGTGCCTGGAGTATGGTGTTGGAGTCTACATCGAAGTCATATTCAGTCTGAAGAGCCATCCTTGGGACTTCCCCTGGAAGGCACAGGGCAGATGCCACCTGTGCAGAAGGAAGGCAGTGTGTCCACACCTAGCTCCCACCAAGTAGTAGGATCTCCAAGATGGGGCCTGTACCTGGGGTTTCTGCTCTATGCTGCGAATGGTGGGCATCCTGCTCTGGTTGTTACCCAAGTCTTTCAGCTCCCAGGTATTCAGAGCTTCTTCTGGAAGCCAAGAGACACATACTGTTATGACAGCACAGGATTCAAGGGCGTATGGGGCCTTCCTCTTCCCTACTCAGTAGCTTACTACAAGGTGGGTCAAGGTTGTTCAATACCCATTGCTTCCCTGTGCCTGGTCCTGCGTGAAGAGCTTTTAGAGGCTAAAAGGATTGAGACTGGACTTTCCCATTGGTGCACATAAGTCTCTCAGGGCTGCAAGGCTCACAGACCCAGAACAGATAGGACAGTATCCAGGGATGTATGTAGGTAGGCAAGGCATGTAGTCATGTCAGACACCATGGGTGTCTGGGGGAAAGAAAGGCCAGATGGTCCGGGTATTTAAAGAGGGTAAGACAAGGCCCACTGGACTCTGCCCAAGAAGTGCTGTGGTGTGGTAGCAGCTAGGCAAAGAGGAAACATAGGCTAGCACCCCTCCATGTGAATGGATGAGCACCCCATCTCTATCTTTCTGTCCTCTGTCCCTGGGCAAGTTTGCACTGCAGCAGCAGCAATAAGATCACACAGAAACAGGTTATGGACATTGTAACAGTAGGTACAGAGTTCGGCAGTGGTGGCACACACCTTTAATCCCAGCACTTGGGAGGCAGAGTAGGTGGATCTCTGAGTATGACTGACGCCAGCCTGGTCTACAGAGTGAATGCCAGGACAGGCTCCAAAGCTACAGAGAAACCCGATCTCAAAAAACCAAAACCAAAACCAAAACAAATCAAACAAACAGGCAAAAAGAATCAGTACCAAAAGGGGAAGAAATCAGAGGAGAACCTGGAGAACTTCAAACTCCACAGAGCCAGCCTGACCATCTCATCTAAACTTTGCTGGTGTGAAAACCACCTTCCTGTGCTGTCTAGAAGCAGGAATAGGCTGCTCTGAGCCACACAGGGTGTTTCTGGATAGCTCCAGTTACTCCTTTCTACTGAGCTCACATTGGCCTCCCCTGAACTTCTTTCATTTGGCTTTGGGATGCCCTAGACACAGCTGCAGGGAAGATGTTTGACCTCATGGCTGACAGACTGCATGCTCTCACAAGGGTCATGACCTTGTACCTCTGGAGGAGAAGGGCATCTGTTGGTGTGAATGCTGGCTGCCTGCTGCTGCTAAAACCTGGGTCCCACCGTGAGGTTCTCCAGCTGTGTCTCCATCAAGCCTTTTCCAGTCTTCTGGGGGTTCCTCCTGTATAGAGGGACAAGGTTCTGCTTAGGCGACCAAGCGACTCCTCACCTGGCAGAAGGGCAGACTCTAAGCCTCTCCTGCAAGAGTGATAAAAGCAAAGACTGAGAATGCCAGGGGCCAGGCCTGGGGCCTCCATCTTTGCCTGCACCGGGTGGAACAGGAACAAACAAAAGGGATGAGATGGCTCCCATTATTAATAAGTAACACACTGGGAAGGCAGGATGCACAGAGCAGGAAGAAGCCATGATGCCCTGGACCAAATACACTGTGTTGTGTACTGTAAGTACTAGGAGTGAAGCCCCACAGGTGCAGGGGTGGGGAGCATGTGCATGTTTAGAAACAGCCTTAGTCAAAGAATCAAAAAAGGCCTCTTCGCCAGAGAAGATGGGGTCTTTAGGCAGTAGCCTAATCTCATCTTGATTAACTTATTTGTAAAGGCTGGTGGTGTTCTAGATACTTGCTAACACGTAGATCTGGTTTTTTAAATGATTAATTATGTGGTCTTGGAGTAAACACAAAGGAAAAGGGAGATATGGGCCCATAAGGTCTGGGAGCGTGAGGCACCGTGTGCAGGCGGGGCAAGGTCTTTCCTCCATCCATGTACCAATTTCGTGGCCAGGTTAGGTGAAGCAGTCTGAAGGCCCTAAATGCAGCCTCCATGGGAATACATGGGACAGGGCTGAGCAGGGAAGGGGAGAGGGATGTGGGGCATCTTTAGGGTTGTCAAATCAGAGAACCAAATGGGACTTCAGGATGAAGGATCGTGAAAATAAAGCTTTTTGGGAGAACTATGCTGGGCAGACCAAGCCAAGTCCAGCTATCCTTAATGCCCTTGTCTGGTATCCACAGACAGAATTCCAAGTGACCTGAGACTGAAGACAGAAGAGGCCGTGGTAGTGAGGAATGAACGATCAGCTCTGGGCAGGACCACAAAGACCCTCACTGAGGGAGCAGCGTGTGCCTCACATGTAGTGTAGGAGACAGGAGTTGGAGAGCTTTCCAGGTTCAGGAGGGCACCTTGAGCGACACCAGTGCTACCGCAGCCCTCGCCTGATCCTCCAGCTCGCGCAGCTCCGCCCGGAAGGCGCGCGCGCCTCGTTCCAGGAGCAGGTGGCGCTGCAGCAGGGCCTCGGCCTCTGCCTGGTCCTTCCCGCTGGATGCGTTTTCCAGTTGCTTCTGCCGCAGGAGAAGCCAAGAAGCTGCCTCGGCTGAGTCAGAAAAGTACTGTGGGGAGGTGGGGAAGGGTTGAGAGCGTGCAGGTGCCCCTGTGCCCCCGCCCTGCGCGCCCCGCCCGGCCCCGCCCCACACGTTCTACCTGCCCAACCAACAATGCACTTTGCAGCCGGAGCGCCTCCTGGCGGCTTCAGTCCAGAGTAGCTGCCATGTTCCCTGCACGGCTTCGGCCCTTTCCAGAGGATCTGGCTGTGTCGGGGGCCCTCTGACACTGAGGTTGTGACCCCTTTGCATGAGATCTGCACACACAGACTGGTGGCGATGGAGTTCGGTTTCCAGAGCCTAGCAGGGTTAGGGGTGTGGGTTGTGAAGGGAGGGAGAGGTGACGCCCGTAATTCCAATGACAGGCAAGGAGGTCGGGATGTCAGAGCGAGGCACTGAGTGGACAGACACCTTTTGTTTCTGCAGAGCGGTAGAGATCTGAGCAAGGTCCCCGCCAAGGGCTGCCTTCTCCACTAGCTGTCTATGCTCCCTCAACCAGGCCTCCTCCTCCTCACAGCTGTGCAGGAGCTGTGCCAGCTGCAGGGTCTGTTCCAGCCGGGTGCGTCTGAGGAGGGACGGAAGGGCCATGAATGGGTTTGGGAAGAGCAGAGCACGGGGAGGGGCTTGCTCACTTGCATCAGATATGGCCTTTGGCAGGGTTTCCTCAGAATGGCTTAATAAGTAAGACCGAGGTTTGGAGGCTCAGGGGCAGTGTAGAGGAGGTTGCTAGATCAAGATTTCTGCTTGCGCAGGAGATAATTAAAGTTTCAGGAAAGTTCTACAGACCGGTGAGGAGTTGGGACCGGCTCTTACCGGGTTCTGACAAGGGACACGAGGTTGTGGTGAAGCTCCACCAGTGCCAGGGCTTTAGCCTGAAGCACCTGCATACCGGTGCCCTGGGAGGAGTCCAGCTGGGACGTCTGGTGGGCAAGACAGTTCGCTTGGCTTCTGTGAGCTGAGACCTGGGCCTCCAGTAGGTCATGCCTCTGTAGTAGCAAGGCTACTTCTTCCAGCTGTGGCCCACAGGCTGTGGAGCTAGCCAGCACCTGGCCAGAGAGGAGTGGTTAGCACATTTCTAGGTGCTGGGTATCTGTGAGCACCCGTGTGGGGAAAGGACCTCCCAGAGTTCAGCTGATCTGCCCACCTGCAGCTCCCCAAGCTGGTCCGTGGTATCCTCCACCTCCTGCAGAAGGCTCAGCACAGCCTGCGTGCCCGCGATCTGCTTCTTCTGCTCCTGTAGACGCTGTAGGAGCATCTGCCAGCGCTGGGTGATCTCCTTCTGCCTAGAGAACAGGAGGAAAGGGTGAGCTCCAGCAGGCTGGGGCAAGGGAGCTTGGATGTCCTGGAACCGGGTACCTTGGGAGCCAGGGTAGGATGTGGCACAGATGGTTGGGAGAGGGTGTTCACGGTCAGAGGGAGCCTGGAAGGTTCAGATGTCCAGACCCTTACACCCCCCCATGTCTAGTCCCCATCTCTATGAATGAAAACTATCTTTCCAGATAGTTTACACAGACTAAAACTATGACAGTTCAGTTTCTTAACTCTGGATCTGTTTGCAAATCCTGTTTGGTACTATCTTCAAAATATATCAGTTGATCTTGGCTATCACAATTGTAATCCCAGGACACAGGAGAGGGCGAATTGCCAGTTTTGAGGCCAGCCTGGTCTATATAGTGAGTTCTGTCTCTGTGAGACCCTGCCTCAAAAGCAAAATAGGAAGTTGTATTCAGAATGCCAGCACTTTCTGCCACCCCACTGCCCCCCCCAGGATTCTATGCCAGTTTCATAAAGGGCTCTTTACTTCAGCCTTTACCCCTTCAACCTGCCCTAGCATACATGCAGGTGACCACAGGCACCAAGCCTACAGTGGATCACTCTTCTGTTCAAGATGCAGTGATTTCCTAGCTTTCTGAGGAAAAGAAAAAAAATCCACCAAAATGCTTTTGCTTTACTATTTAAGGCCCAGTTTAACCTCCATCCCTCTCCCTCATCTCCTGTGACTTGGGCATTTAGCCACCACACCCCTGCTACTTTTCAACCTTGTAAGCTGTGTAACTACCTTGGGGTGCTATTCTTGCCCTTCCCTCTGCTCAGGACAATCTGCCCCCCACATATACACAACCAGCTCACTTTCTTCTCCTTGGTCTTTAACCAAAAGTCAGCTGACAGCCTTGGTCTCTCATAGTCCTATGTTTGCCTTGCTTTTTCTGTCTGTCTGTCTCTCCCTCCCTCTCTCCCTCCCTCCCTCTTTCTTTTATAAGGACTGAACCAAGGGCCCTGTGCATTATACACATATAACACTGAGATAGACTCAAGACCCTAATTTTTTGTTTGTTTTTTTTTTGACACGGGGTCTCACTAGGTAGCCCTGACTGACCTAGAACCTGCTCAGTAGAGCATTCTGGCCCTGCAACTCACAGAGATCTGCCTGCCTCTGCCTCCCAAGTGCTGGGATCAAAGGTGTGTGCCACCACACCTGGTCTAGCCTCTAATTTTGAAAACTGCTCTCACACACTTAATTGATTTATTTTCTTTCTTGTTTTCCTTTAAGCCTCAGGAGGGAAAGAATTTTTGCTTGCCCACAGCACTGCTAAATGTTTGATAATGGTGTGTAGGGTTATGGTGTGCACCACATAAATGCCTGTTTAGTGAGCATGCTAACTAATAAGAGGCTAACCAGAGAGACCAGTGCTTTACCAGTGTGGTTAAGTTATACGTGGTGTGAATTTGTGTGTCCATGGGATTATCTCTTAGGCAGGTCTCTAAAGTCACAGACCACCCCGCTCTTCTGGGGGTTGGTGTGAGGACAGACGGGTTCACTTGCTTGGCGCTCACCTGCGGGCCACATCTGCCCAGTCGTGATACTGTTCCTGCTGCAGGATGGCTGCAATCTCGCCCAAGGCCTGGAAGCGCCCTTCCTGGGGCAGGATACTAGCCTCTAACATGCTCAGCCTCTGGGTGGCTGCCTCCCCTGTGGTTGGGTTGGTGAGGGAGTGTCTGGCCTGCGCTAGCATCTGCTCTGCCTGGTTTAAAAAGCTTTCCCGGAGGGCTGCCTTGCGCCGGAAATGGCGGGCCAGAGTATCCAGTCGCTCTAGCTGGAGCAGTCTGTGCTGCATGGCCTGGCTCCTGGAGGTCTCCGCCCTCTCTAGTTCTGCCCAGCGCTGGGCCAGTTCTGCAGGGCCCAGGCCCTCTCTGGGTAGGAACGGCCTTCGGTTTTGGGCTCGGAGTGTTGTCTGCAGCTGGAAGAGCAGGGCCTCTATGGCTCCTCGCTGCTGCAGCCGAGGTGGCTTTTCCTGGACATGGAAGGAGGCGAAAGCTGCCAGTAGCTGGCGCATGGCAGGCAGCGAGTCTGGGAAGTCCCGAGCCTCCAGCTGCATCTGCTTCTCTCCAATCCAGCAGAGCATGTCAGCCATCAGCTGCGCGTATTGTGCCTGCAGTGCCTCTGTCTCCTGGAGCTGCAGCAGGATCCGGAGGAGGGCGGAGCACTGGTCAGGCTGCACCTGGGGTGGGTCTCAGAATGAAAGCCCCACCACTGGGTGCTAAGTGCCAGGCAGAGTTGTCCATGTAAGGCTGGCGTTCCTTCTCTTAGCTGAGGATGCACAAAAATACCCCCCTTGTACCCGGCAGAGTGGCAGGGATTGTACCCTCAGACGGCAGTACTCTCTCTGCAACTGGGCTGCGACCACTTCTTCCTCCATCTAACTTTGCTCCTTTAGCCTCATCTGCAGGTTGAGGGCCTACAGGCTGTCCTCTCCTCAGCTTTCTGGCCCCTTCTTCCCTGTGCCCCTACTCCCTAAATCAGCTCCCAGTTTTTGACCCCACACCAACATTAGGACACTAACCCCGAGGACAGCCCTCAGACTCTGCCATCGCATCCACAGAGTGAGAGAGCCCCCTAAAAGCATGGACTCAGTGTAGTGACGGCTGCATGGAGCCTCTTCTATGCCTGTCCTTGAAGATTTAGCTCTCTAAACCTTTTAATCCCATTAGAAGTGGAACAGTTTTTGAGGGCAGTGGAGGCAGAAGGCCGGAAAGGGTCACTGCTCCCCTGGCTTCTCGTGTATGCCAGGCACCATGCTAGGTACTCACTAACACTCCCTTAGGCACCCAGACGGCCTTCCATCGCTCAGGAGTTGTTACCTCTATGTCACACATGGAGCACAAAGAAGTGAGGCGATTTGGCCAAGGCCATGGAGCCAGTAAGGCACAGGGACAGCCAGCCAGCTAGCCACGCACCCTCTTATCACCAACCTTAGCCAGCCTCCTCTGGGCTGTCTGCCCCTGGCGCAGGTGGGAGAAGCAGTGGTAGTACAGGGACACATAGGTCATGACGGAGCGCTCATCTGGATGCAGGGTGGCCATGTCCTCAGGGTCCAGCAGCTGGGCAATGCCTAGCTCTTGCTCAGCCACTCGGAAGGCAGAGGAGAGGTTGTGCAGAGGGTGCTCCAGACTCAGTGAGCCATAATCCAGCAGGTCTGGCCTGGGCAGAGAGCAGGAAGGTTCCCCGGAAGAACGGTCTGCTTTGCTTGCATTAACTACCCACTGCTTAGTGCTTTTCCTCCGATAGTGGGAGAACAGGCAGAGCTTGAGATTAGGGAGGGTTAACGTAGCAGAGGGGCCAGGACACAAGATGGGGCATCCCAAGGGGTAGACAGACACTAGCTAGAGAGAGGACAGGAAGAGACAAAGCACAGGAAGTAGGGAAGGCAGGGGTCAAAGGCAAAGCAGCAGGGAAGGAGGAGGGGCGGGCCTAGGGCAGGGATTAGACCCAGGGACTCTCCATTTACGGCTCCACTTGTCCTTCTCTTTCCAGGCCCACGGACACGGAGGGCAGGGCAGGTGGAAGAGCCGGCAGCATCCCAGCCTGGGGCTCTGGGCTCAGTGGCTGGAGAAGTACCTGTGCTCATGGAGGAGGGCGTTGAAGCCAAGCCCGTCGCTCCAGCTGCGGGAGAAGTCGGGGATGTTGACGTTGGTGTAGCTGGCTGTCTTCCGCTGGCACCACGCCAGCAGGGCTTCCTTAGCAGACAGCAAAGCTGCACTGGCCCCGAACTCCTCCTGGCAGGACAGGGCCGTGGGGTCAGTGTGTGCGGAGGGTGGAAGCTACCAAAGCCTGCCGGCTGTGGCAAGGGGGACTCTGAGGCCTGGACAGGGGCTTTATTAAGAGTGAAAAATGAGAGTGACGGGGAGAGACAAGGGGTGGGGATGACAGGGACACTCTGGGCTCTCCAAGAAAGGATGGTTGGGGAAGGCCAAAGGAGCCTCTTCAGATAGCAGCCTTCATCTCTGGACCAAACGCCCAAGCAGTCTTCCTAAGGGGTCTCAGATCTTCAGGAAAGGAAAAGTCTGATATTTTTTTAAAATAACCTTTTAGGGTTGGTGGGAAGATTCAGGCATGTGACTTAGTTCAGTATAGCACATGTGACCAGGAACATAGAGGAGCCACACAACATACATTGAGGCCTGTCAAGTCACAGCCTGGACAGTTTCATAACCCTCCCAGAGGGAGCGGCAGGGAGGTGTGGCCTTGTTCAGGCTATGCGGTCAGGTCTAAGGAGCAGGCCTATGGTTTAACAGTCCAGGTTTACAAGAAAGCCTCTCTCTCTCTCTCCCTTAATGCCCTATCACGGTATTTTTAGTATACTGTACTATATTTAGCACACGTCTTTCTCATGCTTTCTCAAGGCCCTTCCGAATGAAGCTAGTTCCTGAAGAGTAATTGTGAGTCTGCCCCTTCACAACCTTTCTGAAGGGCCAGGCTGGAGCCAACTGACCTGAGGCCTCACAGACCGCAAGGTAGGGCTCACTACACTCCTGTCACCCGAGGCCTTATAGGCCAGGCACGAGGCCTTTTCACCTCAGCTCTCTCTTCTCTGTGGCAGTTACCATTAGGGTTTATACATATTCATACACTTCTGAGGTGAAGTCTCTTTCCATATCTAATTTCCTCTGGTGGTGCTGAGAAGTGTGTAAGAGAAGCTAGGACACTATCCGGGACCCAGTTGAGCAGGGAGAAGGCCTGAGGAGGCTGCAGAGGGTGCTGGGAACCAGGCTTACCAGCAAATGCCTTTGCCCACTGAGCCAATTCACCGGCCTTCAGACAGTGAGTTTTGAGGGGCGTCCTGAATATGTCAGACCCATGGCTTTTTTTTATTAGGGTCTCACTCTCCAGCTTGACTTCCCCAACCCAGGTGGAGTTGGGGGTGGGGCTTTGGAAATCATAAAACAGAAACTTGATAGATATCAGGACATTCTGTTTGTATTTTCTGACCCAGGTGGAGGGGGAAGGAGGGACGGGAAAAGATGGAGACCCAGATAATACTGCCTCAGTGATCTTCAAGATCCCGAGGACTTCAGAAACCTCTGGGTCAGGGTCCCTTTTTATATCTAACTTTGTCTGATGGTGCATTGTGGTGTAGCAAAGGTGGGCAGGATCCAATGCCAAATAACAAACCAGGAAGGGTTGGTGGCCAGCCACTCTGCGCCTCACCAGCAAGTGACTGGTCCCCTGACCCCCATTCTTATTTCGGCACATGGCAACACCCTGGGTTCTTTGCCCCAGGATGGAGAGTGAAAGTTCAGTTAGTGAGCACCAAGGGTCTGCTGTGGGATCATCAGCATGGGTGGAACTGCTCTGTCCCCAGGGGCCTGAGGTGAAGCCAGGGCTGGGCTAGGCCATGGCATACTGGAGGGTGAGACATACCCTATCCAGGGAGATGTGGGAAATCTGGAAACGCAGAATGATGACCCAAAGGAGTCCCAGGATGAGCGACTGGTCTCCATCCACAATGTTCTCTGGCCCGATGAAGGCTATGGGCACCTGCGGGCACAGTTGATTGGGCTAAGCCATGAAGCCTCTGTTTCCGAGAAACCTGGAGTCCAGGAGGCTGTGAGATGGGAGGATCCTGGAATCCGGCCTCCTCCAGCCAGAGGTCCTCCAGGGAGAGCAGGCAATGGACAATGTCAGGAAAAGGATGGCGTTCTGAATAGTTGGGACATTGGTCTAAGCCTCCCCGGGTGCTCTCTAAGCTCTCTAAGCAAACCCTCACATGTGGTGCTGGAAATGAGTGTTCTCGATTGGACTAAATAGACAACAGCCAGTGTCTGCCTCCTTTCCCCAGTGCCACTGCTTCTCAGGAGGGTGCTAGGTCCCTGAATCACCCCCAGACCTCAGTCTTCAGTAGGTATTTCAACTCCAAGAGAGCTATTAGAAGTCCAGGGTCTCCATCTCGACCCAGCCAAATTCTCTAGAGTCTGGGCCCAGGAATCTGCATTTGAGCAAACAGTGGGTGGCTCAAGGGTGAAACCACTGGTCTAGATCTTGCTCCTCGGAGGAGAGGACGGGTTAACTCAGGGGATGTAGCAAGGCCTCACGGGATCTGCCTGGTACCCCTGGCTCCATCTTCTCTGCTGAATCACGTGGTACCAAGGAGGAGAACTGTGAGATCAGGACTCGGCCTTTGCTTGTGGCATCCCTGGTGCCTGATCCTAACACAGGCCTTAGTGTCCTTGCACAGGCTGGCTGTCTCAGCTGTCTGAAAATAACATCCCACCAGACGTCCGCATGATTAGTCCCCTTTCTCTGCTACTTGGCTGACCACACATCTTGCCTGATAAATCATTGTGGATCTACATGTCCATGTTTAAAAAGAGAGAAGATCACAAACACTCAGATTCTTTCAGCAAAGAACCCTGCAATCCTCCCTTATTAGACAGAGATGCTTTCTGTCCTGCTGGGATGCAGACTGTTCCTGCTGTGGCCAGCTGGTGGCCTAAGTCAAGTGCACTGTGCAAGGAGAGCTTTGTGCTGGCTCTTGAGCCTCGGCTGCACCTGGTATTCAGGCCTGGATCTCCTGCTCTGCCTGAGGCCTATCATATGATGGCCTCTGGTTGTGCTCACCCAGCTATCCACCCAGAAACTCCTTCCCAGAACACACCTTGGCCCTGAGGAAAGCTAGTGCATGGCTGTTGTTCTCCAGAAAGTGCACACGCAGGCGGCCTGGGCTGGGCGCTGGCAGGGCCTCCCCAGAAATAAGCTCCAACAGCCGCAGTAGGTGGGCACCGTCAGCAAGCTCTGCATACAGGTTCTGGATCCTGATACCTGCCTGAGGAGTGGATTGGGGCAGATGTGGGATCAGCCCGGCATCTCCTGACCACCCCACTTTAAAGCCTGGGAGGAGCAGGCCAGAAGAGCCGCAGGCAGGGGATCCCATAGCTGGTCCCCAGGTGGCTGACCAGAACTGGAGGTTCCCAGGTCATACTTACCCGGCCCAGTCGGAAGATGTTGTTGATCCAGTTGGTGAAGGTCTTCTTCTGCATCTGTGCATGCTGAGCCTGGAGCTTGCGGACATGGCCGATCTCATACTCAGAGTCCATGGCCAAACTTGGACTCGGCAAGGCGGAGCTGCGGGCCTGAGTCTCTTCCTCAGAGACGCTAAGGAACTGGAGGGTTGAAGGGACAACCAACCTATGACCCTATAGCTCTTGGAGGATGAATGGCAACTGGCATCTCCCTGTGTCTGGAGATGGTGGGAGCATTGAGGCTGGGAAGCACTGTGGGCACTGATGAACCTCCTGCCAGAAGCCCGAGGCCCTGTCCTGCCACATTATTCCCATGAAGGACAGGAATATGAGGTGGAGCCTATGCAGATAATAAGCCTGACTGGTAGCCTGCACTTGAATGATCCGGAGTAAACCCCCCCCAGATTCTTCTCTGAACCCCCACTAGTTCTATCACCACAACCATCGCCCCCTGTTCTTTGGCTCAGTTTTGTCACAGAAGGAAGACAGGGCCTGCTCACCTTGGCAGTTGACGTCTGGGTCCTCACTAGGAGGCCCCATCGTCGGATGGAGATAGAAGATAGCAGGGCTTGGGGAGTGAGGGAAAGGCAACCAGAAAAGTCAGGCTGGAGTGGGGCCACAGCGTGGCCCTCCCCTTTGCCAGCCTGTCAGGGGTAATGGCACACAGGCAGCATTGTCCTCCCACCTGCTACAGGGTGGAGCCCAGACAGGAGGGGGTGGCTCGAGAATGTTCTAGGTTCATAGCTGGGGGTCTCATCCTACCCCATCCCCTGGCTGCTTCCCTTGTTGGCAGGTGAAGGTCTTGGCTCTGAGGGTCTTGTTGGCTCTGGTGGGAACATGGTAGGATGCTGAGGTCTGAATGAGACATCAATGGCCAGGGTTTCTGGCTGAAAGCTATGGACTCACTTCCCCTTCTGCACCCCATCCTTGGACGATGGGTCGAGCAAACTGACTGACAGCCCCTCCCTAACCTGAGAACAACTACGGGAACCCTAAATCCTGGACTCAGCTTCCTAGGCTCTGACCAGCTCAGCCGAGCATTGAGAAGGCAGCCAGTGACAGATGAATTGTACCAGGGAAAGCAGCTTCTCAGGAGGGCAGCTCACTCCCCTATAAGCAACAACCCCCTCCCAGATGCTGCCTGTCAGAGGCCCTGTTCTCTCTTCTCAGGAGCCTTGGCCACAGGGACACCCACCCTGTGCCCTCTCCCAGAGCCTCCAAGGACATCCACACACAGCCACTCAGAGACTGTGGCCCAAGTTTAGCCAGTTGTTTGTAACTCCCAGGGCAGGCAGGTGCTCAGACTGCGGCACAGGAGGGAGCTTACCACCTCTGCATGGCCTGCCTGGAGTCCCGGACCACCGTTAGCTCCAAGCAAGATTCTGGAGGAGATGGCACAGTCTTTCAGGACCAGTTCCTGTTTTGTAGGGGAATATTTCAATTGGCTTAAGCTAAACAGGATCCATCCTGGAAAGAGGGGCGGGGTCTACTGTACCCAAACTTCACGGAAAAAGGAATACGCTGTGCTGAATGATGATCCAGGTCGGTACCATCACAAGGGTGACAGAGGGAAAAGCCCAATGTTGCGCAGGTACACACCTGAAGTGCGTGAGAGAGTGAGGCCTGCATCTCAGGGGTGTGCTCATCGCTGCCCTGCCCCACAACCCAGCAGTACCCATCCCCACAGTCCCTTCAGCCTGGGCTATCAATCTCTCAGGTAAGGTGTGAGCCTCAGTAGGGTCTTTGGCCCCAGTCATGTGACCCACTGTGAGACCTCTTCCCAGAGAGGATGCGGGAGGAACTGGGGTTACAGGGATGGCATGTAGAAGAGGCATAGCTCCCTGGACTCTTCCATCTCCTTTCAAAACGGACCCAAGGGACCATTTTCCTCTTGAGAAGTGGACACAGTTACAAGTCAGAGTCAGTGTGGATGGACACTTTTAAATAAGGTTTTAAAAAATAGAGGCATTGTTTACTTACTGTTGCTAAATACTATATATTCTGACATGCTTTTGAATTGGGCCCTGAGTTACTTGAATAAACTCAGGCTCCCTGTTCTGGGGTCATACTGTCTGTCCATCTGCCTACCCCATGAGCTCAGCAGGACTTTCCTGGCAGGGGAGGACGGCAGGACCTAGATGAAGAGCTCACTCCCCCTCACTTGCAGGGGTTCCTGCCATTTGATGCCATGTGGTGGTTACAAACATGGTCTTTGGAACCAGGGAGAGCATGAAATAGCCATGCAGTCACAGACGACATGCCAACCTGTCCTCCTGTGGGTAAACCCTCTGAGGTGGCTTCCTTGAAAACTAGGGTGATGTGTATGGTGGTTGGGATATGAGTGTACTGAAGGCTTGGTCAATAGGATGGTGATTGGACCATAAGGGTTCTGAGTTTATCCATGGATGAGACGAACAGATATGACGAGGAAGCAGGTCACTGAGGCATGCCTTGGAAGGAGCTCTCCTGTCTTGGGTCTCCTTCCCTCTGCTTCCTGGCTGTCAAGAGGCAACAGCCTCCTCTGCCATATGCTCCTGGCTGTTACATTCTGCCTCACCTCAGGCCCAAGGGAGCCAGTGGAATGCATATATGTTTGTATGTTTCTCTGTGCTGAATTTTCCCAAACAGTTGACCAATTTAAACTTTCCCTCCTAGAAACTGAATTAGATCAAGTGTTTCTGTGACACTCAGAAAACTAACACACAGGGCAGGGCAATACAGTCAAGGTGGGCAGAGGCATGTCGTAGAGGGGTATTCTGAACAGTCTAGGAACTCCGTGTCAGTTCTGGGAAGATACACTCTTTCATTTGGCCACCATCCTTGGCGTTTTCCTTTCTGGTAAACTGATCATGACGAACAAGAGACTATCATGAAGAGTAGACCCATGATTTCTTTTTGTTCATGAACATCACTGGGTCAGAGTGTGGGGAGGCTCAGCTGCTAGGCTCCTCCCAGCAGAAGGTGAAGAGGAATGGGAAGGGAGACCCCAGAAATCTTAGCTTGCAGTCCCTAGAAAGGCCTCCTCTGAGGTTCCATACAGAAGCGACTTGGTCATATGTACGTACAACATACAGACACACTTTCGAGACACCCCTGAGACATACGTTTGTGATTATATTTACGGAGATATATGACAAGTGCGAGAAAAAAGCAGCAAGACAACTGGGGGGAAAGGCAGCCCTCCTGGGCATCACCACCGTGGACACCAGGGTCCTCGCAGCACAGAGATGCCTGCATTCAGTTACAGCCCCAGGATCAAACGTTCCCCTCTGTGTGTCCAGTTAATTAAAACACACTCATTCAGAGTCAAACGCACACCATGTTCCTCTTAAAGCTGTCATTTAGAGAGTAAGGTGGGGAGCATGAATGGTGACATAAGAATTCTCCCTGGTCTTAGACTGCCACAACCAACAATGTAGTTCAGGCCTCAAACTCATGATAACAGGTGTGAGCTTTTAGCATTTTCTCTTAAATCTACAGTTCTGACCACAATTAGGGGTGGGGTATGTTTTTCTGAAGATTCAGGGGCCCTGTTTAGATCCATTCATTTCTGGTGCTGTCAGGGTGGGCTATGTGGGCACTGCTGTGCTGTGACTCCTACTGCATAAGTGATGGTGGAAGTGTCCTCAGCTGGGCCGCAGAGCAGGCCCCTGCACCTGAATAAGTGGGCCAGAAAAATTCAAGGGCTTGGGGAGAGGTATGTGCGCAGACCAATCCTGGCCCCAGATAGGCACTCCTGATGTGAAGCACACTAGCTTGGAAGACAAGGCGTTACACAAAAGATTTCTACAGAAAAGCTTCATCTTGTGAGAAAAACACAAACTGGACACAACAAAATGCATTTTTCTTTAAAAATCAAACAGCAGTGCCAATCATCAAGACACTGATCTCCTCCACTGACAGCTCAGGATGGGGCCAGTCTCTCTTTACCTGGGTCCAGAGTCTCTAGGACTACACAATTCAAGACATGGCCTTCTTGAATTTAAATTCTGCCACTTTCTGTCACCTACCAAAAAGCCTTGGGAACATTCAATGGCTGAAGGGCACACTTAGTGACAGATGGGAATTGTCTCTTTTCTTAAGTCTCATAAACTGATTTTGCTGCAACCCATTGGGTGAACAGGGAAGAAAAGCCAATCCTCAGACTTCATTATGATCTGAAATATTAGCTACAGCTCTTGCCAGGGGCTGACAGAGGTTGTGAATTCCAAATTCCTAACTGAATCCAGCTGTGCTGGAGGGAAGCTTGGCAGGGTCATGCAGCAGGTGCTCGAACAAGGCAGCTTTTCCTAGCCTGGCTGCCTACTCTGCTGGGCACTGCAGACATGGCACATCCTCTTTCAAACCTGGGTATCAGTCTTCTTTCTCTTTGGTGTCAATCTATAGAGAGAAGCAATCCTCTGTTCTGTTCCCCCCTCTAAATATAGCAGGAAACAATAAGAAAAATAAATTATTTTCTCGCAGTGCCCTTTGAAGAACTGAGAGGTTCATGGTAGCAAATTGCCCAGCATAGTCCTGGACTTCAGTGTGTCCCCAGTTCACTCCCTGAGTTCCCCAGCGTTCCCCAGCCTGTGTCCACATCTACATTTTTTTCTTTGGATAATCTCTTTTCTTCTTAGACTTTAAATCTCCATATATAGTGCTCTTCTCAATATTTTGATAGAAATTTAGGGATTTTAGAGGTAAAGGGACCTCATACAGCATCCAGTATCTGCCCTTCCCCATCCTACATGAGGAAGCTGAGATACGGAGAGAACAGAACCTTGGCCAAGGACATTCAGCAAGTCAGTGGCAGGGCAGACTTCAGGCCCAGGCACCCCCCCTCCTTTCCCACCCCAGCTGTGTACCCTCAGTCAGCCTTTGGCAGGGACTTCCTGTGGGAGGGGGGCACAAGGTGAGGGGGCAGGCTGTTTGGGAGCTCGTAGCCGTCCAGCTTGATCCTGATGAGGTGCTTTGCCAGCGCGAACTCCTCCTCATCCAGCATACCATCGCAGTCGCAGTCTGCCAGCTTCCAGATCTTGCCCAGAACACTGTTAGGCAGCTTGGACGTCACCATTTCCTTCTTGGCATTGACACCTGATATCTTGCCATTGATGGGTGATAGTGTGTAAAAGAGTTCATCGTACACAGGCTTGTCTTTAGCCACGACCCACTCTTCCTCATCAGCACCCTCCTTGGCCCCCTCCCCATAGCCCTGGTTGAAGGGCCCCTCGGTGGTGCCATCGAAGGCGCCGCCCTGCACCATCTGCGTGGGCATGTTCATTTCTTCCTGGCTGATGAGGCTCATCAGGGAGGAGATCTTGTTGCTCAGCATGTTGTCCACGGCCTCTATCAGCTTGGGCTTCAGCGAGTGGAACTTGGTGAAATCATAGTTCTCGAGCTGTTCCTACGGGAGGGAACCAGAATTGGTGTTATGTTCTCTGCAGGAGGTGCCGCTGGGTTTCCCTTAAAGCAGACATCCCACCACACCCTCTGCCAGTCAGAACTCTTTGCTGGGGCTCCCATGATGTCCAAGCTCACCGGATGTAAAGAGGGGCTTAGGAACAAGGAACAAGCTTCTGGACTGAGATGTAGCTTTCTGTACAGTAGCTGCTCTCTCTGGAGACTGCAGCCATTGTCTAAGACTGAGAAACACCCTTCACCTGCCCTTAATGCTCTAGAGAATTAGTTGGCTCTCAGAAAGGTTCTGCCTCACACTTGTTACTTTCATAACAATCCAGGGAGTGAAAAAGGACAGTTTACAACCTTGCTTTACAATCACATGGGCTATCCAGATGGCGTTAAGACCAGAGACCACATCTGCTAACTCTTTGTTAAAGAACTCAGGGACAAGAGGGAGCCCATGCCTGACACTGCCTGGATGGTCAGGATCTGGAAGCTGGATGACTCAGAGATCTAGGATAGACTCAAACATGACAAAAAAAATCAATGAAATGATTCCTAATGATACTCTGCTATACTCATGGAATTGGTGCCTAGCCCAACTGTCATCAGACAGGCTTCCTCCAGCAGCTGACAGGAGCAGATGCAGAGACCAACTGCCAAACAGTAAGCGGAGCTAGGGGAACTCTGTAGAAGAGGGGGAGGAAGGATGGTAGGAGGCAGAGGGGTTGAAGACACCAAGAGTACACGGTCCACAGAATCAACTAAGCAGGACCATATGGGCTCACAGAGACTGAAACGGCAACCATGGAGCCTGCATGGGTCTATACTAAGCCTTCTGCATACATGCTGTGGTTCTTTAGCTTGGGGTGTTAGTTGGACTCCTAACAGTAGGAGAGGGGGTGTCTCTGACTCATCTGCCTGCTCATGGGACCCTTTCCTTCTACTGGGTTGCCTTGCCCAGCCTTGATAAGAGGGTGTGTGCCTAGTCTCATTGCATCTTGCTATGCCGAATTCAGTTGCTATCACTGGGAGGCCTGCTATTTTCTAAAAGGAAATGAAGGAGCAATGGATCTGGGGGTGGGGGAAGGCTGCAATTGGGATGTATTGCAAAGAGTTTAAAAAAATAATTAAAGATTGAAAAAACCTTCAAGGACTATATTTAGAAAAAAATTAAAAAAACAAAAAATTTAAAAATCCTATTATTTGAGAACTTTATAGCTGACTGTACATGGTACCACACACCTATAATCCCAGAGCTCAGAAGGTAAAGATTATAGAGTTGCTGCAAGCTTGAGGTTAGCCTGGTCTACATAGCAACATCCTTAGCTCCTGATGAAAGGAACTTCCTTTTTGAATTATTTGGAAATAACACTGATGCAGGCTGGGGCACATGCTCCTTGGCTTTAGGAATGAGCTCAGGCTACAGGACCGAAACCTGCAGTGAATCCCCACAGAGACACAGCCTACTGTGCGGAGGCTTCCCCAAGGTCGCTGTCAGTGCTGCGGGAATCTTGCAGCTGTAGACTAGTCAGTTATTTCAAATGAGCACAAGCTGAAACCCAGGGTTGAGTCCTGTAAGCTGGGTCATAGCAGGTCTCCACCCATCTTTTGGGAGGAGTGATCTTTCAGCAGAGCTGAACCTTGATTAGTACTTCTCGGGTAGAGCAAGCCTCAGTGACCTTCCAGTTTACAGCCCCTTCAGAGGTCATTACAGGCGTGTGTGGAACCATGTTCAGCTTTTACATTGAGTGCTGGGATCACTGGGTCTCATGCGTGCACAGCAAGGATTCTAAACTGCAGAGCCATCTATCATTTCTCTAGCCAATGGCAGAGTTGTTGTTTTCTGTTTTTTTGTCTGTGTGTTGCTGGGAAATAAACATGGGATCTAACACACATCAGGCAAGTGCTCTTCTACCAAGCTCTGTATTCCCAGTCCTCACTGCAGTTTATATGTGGGTGCTCATGTATGGGCAGTTCTGGGTAGAGTGAAGGCGTGGAGGTAGAGAGGCTATTCACCTATTCAGTTTCCTGGAGACAAGACAGAGAGATCCAGGAAAGAAGCCAATCTTGGCTATTCTGGACAGAAGCAGTGTGTCAGGCTATTAAGGTGGGAAATGGGCATGGACAAATACATACTTTAATTGTAAAAAAATGGGGAAAAAGTAGGGAGTAAAAATAAAGATTTAAGGCAGGCATAGTGCAGTGCACAACACCTGTCTGCGCTCTATGCGCTACCATACAGTTCATGAGCTTCGGGCAAGGGGCTGGAGATTGAAACATACAAAGACACACAGACAGAGACAGGGACACGGCCCTCTAGTCACTGGTAAGAAGCCCTTTATTGAATAGCACCATGGAGGCTTATACACCCAACAGTCAGGTGGGCCAACAGGTGAAAACCTTAGCCTCTGATCCTCAAGGCCAAGGCAACACGTGCTCATGAAGCAGAGCTGGTAAACAACTTTGACACAGCTTTCAGTAACTCAAACCAGAAGGAAAGTAAAGATCGCTAGCATGGAAGAGCAGCTGGAGGCCAGGACTCCAAATGGTCTCAACAGCATAGCACGTGCCTCTAAGGCCACCACTTGGGAGGTGGAGGCAGGAGGGTCAAGAATTCAAGGTGAGCTCTTGCAGGGTTGGGGTGGGGATTCAGGCACAGTGGTAAACACCTTTCATCCCAGCACTCTGGAAGCAGAGGCAGGTGTACATACCTCTGTGAGTTCTAGATCAGCAGAGCTAGACAGTGGGACTTTGCCTCAAAAAACTAATAAACAAACAAACAAATGAGCAAATAGAATTCAGGGTGGGGACTGGAGAGATGACTGGTTAAGAGCATGTCCACACAAAACAGCAGAACACCCCAAGTTCAATTCCCAGCACCCATATTGCATGGCTCACAATCACCTGTACTTTCAACTCTATGGGATATGATATCCTCTTCTGACCTCTAGATAACTGCACTCACAGCCACAGATACACATGCGTATATACAGTCTAAAATAAAAATAAAGAAGTCCGTGGCTCTAGGTCCTACTGCCTCTATTTTTGAGTGCTGGGATTATCGGTGTATGCTACTACACATGGCTAATCTAATACTTAAAAGCTACATAACATTGGATTACCTAACAAAGTCATCTTATAGATAGATATGGAAGCTGTGTCTAACAGAGAACAAAAATTGTGATCTTCAAGGGTGTGTTCATATTTGGAAGGAGAGCCCCAGCACTCAGACTAAGGGGAAAAGCCAAAAGATGACCGCTTATAATGTCTTCAGAACAGATCTCCCATCACATTTGCAGGCAACCAGTGCTGCACACCTAACCCGCTGAGCTGAAACTCGGCAGTCCGTACTCGGCTGAGCACTTGAGCAAGACAGTCCTGCTTTCTGGGTCCTGCATCCTCACTGGTCGATCAGAGCCACCAGGGCATCACCTCCACTCTCAACACCACAGAGTGGTACCAATACTCAGGTCTTCTGCTGACAGTGCCACAAAGTCAGCCTAGGGGACAAAAAGGACCAGATGAGGAGGAAGGACATTGGCCTTCCTACATAAGAATTCCAATGCTACTGGGTAAGAGGTCTGAATTCCCTTGGGTGCAGGAATGAGTCTGAGTCCTGAGCACACAGAGTCCCTGTGTCTGGCAAACAGACACGTGGGGTTTATGTCTGCCCAAACTGTCTACCAGCCTGCAGAGGCCAGCGATTCTGACGGCAACTGTATGAAGAAACAAAGGGCCAACAGCTACAATTTTGCAGGAACAAATAGAAAGCAGCAGCTATGTCTGCCCAAAAAGCACATAGGAAATAAACTCAGGTCCTCAAAGACCTGAGCAGCAGTGGGGAGGACAAGCTACGGCCCTCCAGCAGGGCAGGCCTAAGACAGCAATCATTTTCATTGGGATAGTCATGCAGTCAGGATTTAAAGAGATCAACAAGTGTACCACTTGGGGCCAGGATCCTGGGGCTGCTTCTTCCAAAGAGCAGGTTCCTAGCCCAGTCTCAAGCTGGGTCATCCTTACCCAGTTACTCCCTAAGTTCACCAGAGCAGTTTTCAAATGCGTGATAGAGAGGAACAGATGGGGATAGCTCTGCTGCCCTCTGCTGTTAAAACATGGTAACTCATCCACATGGAGGTCAAATTCTTCAGGACACTAAGTGAGCAATAACAGTAGAGTGTTTTCAAGCTGCAGGACAGTCATTACACAATAGGCAAATGTCCCTTGGGACAGGACACAGGACAGACATAGGCAGCCTATCCTGGTGCTAAGGAAATAGAAACACACACTTGGCTCAGTGCAACAGATGTGAGACCCCCTGACCAGAGGACTCTGGAGAGGGAGAACATAGACCTAAAGCCAGCTGTGATGAACCGTCCTCATGACCCTAAAATATGCCCAGGTTGTGACTGTAATACTCAAGCTTTAGCCTCTACTTCTGACCCCCACACAGTGGTGTTAACTGAATGCCTGTTGCTGAGGATGGTAGACCATCAACAGCTTCAGGGAAAGGAGAATGCTCAGCATGGATTTACTGAGCACCGACTTCAGTCTAGATCAGTGGTTCGCAACATGTGGGTCTCGACCCCTTTGGGGGCTGCATATCAGATATTTACATTACAATTCATAACAGTAGCAAAATCACAGTTATGAAGTAGCAACAAAATAACTTAATGGTTGGGGTCACCACAACATGAGGAACTGTACTAAAGGGTCACAACATTTGAGAGGTTGAGAACCACTGCTCTGGATGAAGGGGAGGTAGATTGAGCATATCATGGGTACTGGACTCTGGAGTTACAGCCTTACAAAGAGACACGAAATCACTAATTACACTGAAGCCCACAGCATTTATGTTGCAGCAAGGGCTATATCACTAGGGCAAAGACTAAACTATTACTCTCATCTTAAACATCTGCCCATTGATGCATTCCAGGCCCTAGGACAATGCTTGGTCAGAGTAATTAACACTTTCCTGGATGAATGACGAAATGAGCACCCGTGAACAGGACGTCTCTCAGGCTGGGGCTCCTTGTTCTGTTCCAAGGCACTTGGGCTCACTGAAGGTACAAAAGTGGATCCTGACCACAGGGTTCTCAGCATAGGCTTCCACTCATCCTGACTCCAGCTGAATGGTCTGCGGCTGCTCCGGAGACTCTGGTTTCCCTGACTCCTGCCCCAGCGATTATCCCTTGCCCCAGCTCTTGGAAGCCTGGGCATCCTCTGACCCAGATAGGCCCAATTAATTTTCACAGACAGCTATCATTCCGGAGTCTGCTCTGTTATGGGAGCTCACCTACAGGCTGTGTGAGAGCCCAGAGAGTCACCGTGTAGTATGGGCAGTGTATCAACAGCTAATGAGTGTGTATATGTGGTGCCAAGTACAGGGTGGGCACTCCTTCATAGCTTTCATTTAAGCCAAGATACTAAGTTTCCTTATGAAGGGTACAAGGAAACAGGTGTCCTGCAGTTGGACCACAGGATGCAGGGCACAACCTGAGTATAAAAGAAAAAAGTCTCAGCTGGGCGGTAGTGGTGCTCACTTTTAATCACAGCACTCAGGGGGGCAGAAGTAGGAGGATCTCTGTGAGATCAAGGCCAGCCTGGTCTGCAGATTGAGTTCTAGGACAGCAAGGGCTACACAGAGAAACACTGTCTTGAAAACCAAACCAAACAAACAAACAAACAAACAAAAACCCAAAAAGAAGTCTCTGGGAGTCAACTAAGCACTAGGCCTCAAGTTAGTTATCTTGTGACTAGTAGAAAAGTAATTCCTCTTCTGAACAGAATACATATTCTATTGCTAGAAAGAAAAAAAGATTATCTCTGTATTTGTCACAAAACAAATTTCCTCCTACTGGGTGGGGAGGCTGTGATCAGGATTCATTATATGAGAGAATAAATTAAGCAAAGAAATAAACGATTTGGCTAGATCCTGTGACCAGATCATACCAGAAGCACCCACCTTGATGCCCTTGATGCCAGGCACAAAGAGCTGCCACCAGGATGGTGAGTCTAACTCCTCCTACCCTGCCCTGCACCGGCCATTCAGTGTTTCATGACTGAAGCTACCTCACCTCTATTTTGTCCACTCCCTCCCTCCCCGTCTCCCCTCGGAGGCCCAGCCTTATCTGCTCGCTCGCTCGCTTTCTCTGTGGCTTGTGTGGCTCGGGGTGAATGATGTAACAGTTGGTCTTAGGGTAAAACCTACGTTTAGTCTACCCAGGACTTTTTGAGAATTTGAGACCAATATTGAAAGGTGATTTACATACAAATCTAGCCTTTAGCTTCTTTTATGCCCATGAGGGTTCATATTCCCATAGGATAGTGACTACTGAGCTAGATAGGACGTCCCCACATAGGCAGGCCACACAGTCTTCAACCTTCCTTGACCTACAGGACCCCAACAAGCTCGCACTCAGCAACTGCAGAATCATCCTCCTTGTAGACATACTCTGGGAATCCACTAGATGTGAGGAGACAAGCAGACATGATGACAAGATGACATGGCTTCTTCCTCATGTGGCTACACGGCTGGTAGCTGTAAGCACCGAGTTCATGTCATCTGCTTAACAGAGAGGACAGTGGCCCTGTGCAGATGTGTACTTCACCGGACAAGAAGGTGGTGACCTTGCTCCAAAGGACATCCCAACCCTGTGGGGCAGCGGACACTGACTGAGCCAAAGCAGTTGAATGCAACCCCATTATGGCTTGCCCGGAACTGCCCAGAGCTAAAGGGAGACTCTGCAATCAGGCTGGAGGCCACCAACACTAGGCTTTCAGCAGAACGCTTGCTGACTACAGCAAAGTACGGCTGTGTCCAGAGCCCCAGCTCAGTGCTCAGCAGTGAGCCTGTCCAAGCACACTTTTTCACTGTATGGCTGCAGGAGCCACACGGTGACCTTCAAAGCCAAGCCCAGCTCTAATTCCCTTCAGGTTCTGGGATTCTGAAAACCCAGGGTCACCTCAACCTCAGAGACAACTCTGAGCATCACCTACAAGGCCAGGCTGGCTGTCTTTCTCATGTGAGCTTCACTGCCCTTTGGCTAATTCTCTCCCCTTTAAAAAGATATTAGGAAGGCAAACAATGGCTGCTTTAGTCATAGGAGGCCATCATCATGGGTTACCATTAGGAAGACGACGTCATTGAATTCTCCTTCATTAAACTGAGACTTTCTTATAATTCCTATAACCAGCTAGGCATTGATTGTGGCAAGGAATTGCCATTCCCTGACATTGTAATGGGGGGCTCCCAGTACCTGCATGGCTTTGACCTCAGGGAAGTCCCCTGCAGAGATCTGGTACTCTCGCTGCAGCTGAACGTAGATTTCCGGAAGCCTGAAGATAAGTTCCCGCTTCTTACTTTCTTTTCCAAATACGTTTGGCATTTCCTTCTTCAGATAGCTGATGATGTAGGCATGTACCTGGGGGAATATGTCAGGTGAGCACACACCACGCTACTTGAGAGAAGAGATAAATGAGACCCATTCCCACGCAGAACTCTGGTTCTGACCACAAGAGAAGGTGAGGAGCCAGGCAGCCTAAGGGGAGCTAGAATGTACTACCAGGGAAACTGAGAGTTGGCCTGACTTGAGCAAGGGCCAGAGGGACCCGATATGCTGAGACCACACAGTGACGGTGAGCTTAGAGAACCCCAACATCAAAGGCTGGGCAAGGGGGAAGCCCAGAAAGACAATGGGAGGTAGAACGTGACAGATAAGGGACATGGGATGATGTGTCATTGCACGCGGTCCAGAGGTGGGAGGGTGTGTATATGGACCATGTCATTGCACGCGGTCCAGAGGTGGGAGGGCTGGCTGCATCCAGACCTTGCTTAGCAGGCATCAGGAGCCAATGGAGGATTCATAGTGAGGCTCTGCTGACCTAATGCTTGCACGAATGATGGTTCTTCAGGGCCAGAGAGGCCAGAATAATGGTGAATGGTGTAACACCTAACAGAGAACGTCCCTGGGGATTGTGTCTTCAAGTCTACTCCCAAGAAAGGGCAACTGACTGTAGCCTATGGGTGGTGATTCTGGTGTCTTGGCAGGGAGTGGGCAGACCCTGAGTAGTGAAGATTTCCACTGTGACTAACCAGAACATGTGGAGAAAGTTTCACCTGTGGCCTGAGAGTACCAGGAAGTGAAACTGGAGGCTGATTGCAGTTTATTTATACAGTGAGCAACGAAGTAAGAATGATTCTGGGCATACCTCAATGGGCAGAATGATCCCTGGGCATACCTCAATGGGCAGAATGATCCCTGGGCATACCTCAATGGGCAGAATGATTTCTGGGCATACATCAATGGGCAGAATGATCATTGGACATATCCCAACGGGCAGAATGATCCTGGGCATACCTCAATGGGTAGAATGACCACTGGGCAAACCTCAATGGGCAGAATGATCACTGGGCAGACTCAATGGGCAGAATGCTGAAGTCGTCATAAGTGGCACTAAGTGATTTTTGTATGAGAGTAGTTGCATGGGACTAGGCTGGATGAAAAGCTCTCTCTGGGAAGGAAACTGGACACATGAGGGAAGCTCCCAAACCGCAAAGAGCAAGCAGTCTCCCCAGGAGGGCACTGCACTGTCTGCCCGTGTCACCTCCTTCTCTCAG